>VZTX01009146.1:48780-75484 GCA_013400915.1 Pardalotus punctatus | reverse complement strand
AAAAAAAAAAAAAAGCCACAATGTTCAGACTAAAGCAAGAGGGAAAATTGCCATTTTGGTAATTGTTACCTGGTCATTTAAAAACAGTTAAAAATCTAGAAAGAAATGGAACTAACAAAAACATTTTTATCCCACATTTCAGTCACAATCATCTCCAATTCTGTTGAAAATGAATAATCAGCTAATCATCTCCAATTCTGTTGAAAATGAATAATCAGCTTATCATTATCACAGTAATTTTTCCTTACATCCTCTGTTACTGCTAGACCTTAGCTTCCTTACTCATGTCCTCTCTTTCCAGTTTAGCACACATGCTGAATCATAAGGATGACTGTGGAGGGTATTGCAATGCTGGAAGAGAGGTCAGTATTTCACCTCAGGGACTCTGGAAATAAAAATAAATTAAGTCAACAAAAAGTAGCTCTATTCATTCTTCTTAGCTTCATGTCCCACAATACTTAGTCAATTACTGATGTTGTAGAAGCGGCATGATCAGCAATATCATTTGCCTCTATTCTTTGAAGATATCTCCACTGCACAATTAAATTCAAACTTTACATTCTGTATGTAACTTTATTTGCAATTTATGCTTCTAGTCTGAAACCTATTTCTCCTTGAAGGAACCAAGTTCATTTACGTCTTGACGACAGAACAAAAACTGCCACCAGAAAAGACTGCATATAAAGTAGTCTAAAAATTTTCAAAGGGAAAAGTCGGAATATAAACATATTAGAATACTTTCTCCAGGAACACTGATAGCTTCTACTTCCCTATTTATTTTAATAAATCTCATTCTCTTTCTTAAAATCATCTCATTTTTATCCTTAATTTCATGTAATACACAATTTGCATGCTACTTTGCACTTTCTCTACTTATTATGCTTTGTTCTGCACCATGGAGTGCTGTCTGAGAAAACAAACTGGATTCCTTTTCTGATTTAAGCAAACTCAAAGATGAACTCCAGGAATGTACCTAGTGCATTCTGACACAAATGGTATTCACTCCATAGGACTCAACTATGGCTAGTCTCATGAAAAAAAAAACAGACAAACAAAACACCCTAAACCAAACCAAACCAAACCAAACCAAACCAAACCAAACCAAACCAAACCAAACCAAACCAAACCAAAGAAATTCCCCCTGCTTCCCACTCCAGAATGGGGTTAACATGGATGTCAGATACTGAGAACTACTTCATACTCCAGATCCACCACTATTTGTTTACATTGCTTGCTAATACAGGCATAATAAAACATAAGGTTCCAACTTATGAACATTGAAGAAGGGTTAAGTGAGGAAAAGCAAGTGAACACGCAGGTCAGGCATATTAGCCTTTTCAGACTCCAGATAAATGATAAAAATGAAACACAAAAATCTTTACTGCTTATCAAAAGAATTTTTATGCAAACTCATCAGCGCATCCAAAATAACAAAGTAATTTTGCATAGTTTCCATAGAAAGTTGACTAAGGAAACCAGCTTTTCTTACAAAGCACACAGCTTTATTTTATTTTTTTTTTAATTTTTAAGAAAATCCAACATTTTATCCAGTAAGTAACCAAAGCAAAATCTGATTCCACATTCAGTACCTAACTTGAAACTGTGAATTGTTAAGTATCATGGAAAACTTAATTAAGGTACCTCTACAAGAGTTTGGGTACCTACAGACGATATTGCATGCACAGTTTTGGTACCTATAAACCTTATTGCATGCACAGTGATAGTCTTCAGAGGGAATGCTGTTTGAATTCTGCTTTTATCACACTGGAAATTTCCTCTGTGGGTTGCTGCTACTGAAACAGGTGATCAATAAGCATACAAAATATTTTTCCTCTCTTTTGTCCTAGGGTTTTGACATTAAATATTTAAATTAATTCCAGAAATTGGCTTGAACGTCTAAGCTGTGTGAATATAAAGCTTAGCACCATGATAGATGAGTCAAATAGCAATTAATGGAACGAGCTTGCATGCAAATTTACTGCCATTTTCAAAGGGGTGAGGAGTTTCTAGGCACTGAAGAGAGGATGAATGCTCAACTGGAAATTCATTAAAGTTTACAATTAAAGATATCAAGCTTGATCATGCCCTCAAATACTATGCAGACATGTATTTTCTGAATTCTGCACAACACACTGTTTGCAGAGGAACAACAGGTGATTTAACAATGCAAACAATGATGTGTCTCCGGGCATCACTCAGTCAAAACCTTATGGCAGCAAAAAGAAGAAATGCAGTATCAATTAAAATTTTGCTTCTAAAGCTAAAAAAAAAAAAAAAACCGTAATCCCTCTCTTCAAGGAAACACTGCATTAACATTTACATATTTACTCACTCTTGGCATTCATGGACTAAATACAAAAGTTCAGTATAAGAGCTCCTTAGGGTAATTTCCTTCAGCTCCTCCTCTCCCTCCACTAATGACCTACCATCTGACCTGCACTTCAAGATGCAAGAAGTATTAACTCAAAAAATACAAGACCTCATGCAATCAAAGCCTCACTGAAGTCTAAACTAAGGAATAAGTTGTAAAATACTTTCACTAGTGAAATTCCTACTCAAGTGAAACCAAAGGAAGTTTAATGCTCTATTAACAGATACCTGCCTACAGAGAATTCACAATGTCTGATACAGCAATGTGAGAGACAAACTGACACTACAAACACGGATTTGTAGCGTCCCTAAACCTTCTCCGACCATCCTGTTTGAACATCACACCACTCCTCAGATTTCTTAATGCTTTGAAACTTACATACATACCCTGTGAATTACATATCCTGATCAAAATAACAGAGCTTTATGGCAAAGGATTAAACAGGTGTTATTTTTTGGAGGGACATTCTACACAAATCAGAAACCCCAATGTAAGAAACCAAGAGGATTCTGTTTGGCCAGTTTCTTCTCTATTCAAGTCTCCAGTGGACTAAAGTTCCTACTTCAGAAAAAAAAACAACTTCATGATATTCTAAATGTAGCCAAATATTTAATGGAATATTCTCCTGGAAAATATTCATGTTAAAGCCAGCACAAATATATCTGAGGTAGAGAGTCAGAGCACACCTAATCATCTTGCAAAGTAGAGAATTATTATATATTTTAAAACCGGGTTTATTTTCAGAAAAAGTAGCCAAGTAGTGAAGAACCTGCCCTTTTCTGAGATGCAAAAGATTCCTGATGCTCTTCAGAATCATTCACAACAGTTTTACTCCATGTGTCCCAAATACAACAATCACTGGCTTGGTTTGGCACTTGGTGAGATTCACTTGGTTTATTCTGAGAAGGAGCAAAGAAAACATGGATTTAACCATGTTCAGTATAACATGGACTTCCTAAAACATGGATTTAGTCAAATGTTCAAAGGATTATCTTTATTTAGGTACAGAGGAAATGGTATGTGACATTTTAAAGCACTGTTGCAGTGCAATGCAATTAAACAGACTAAAACTAATATTGCTAATCACAACCACTGCTCATATAATTTGACATTTTGTGATCTCCCTTCAGGATCCCTTTTACTCAGCATTACCTCCAAGAAACAGACATCTGTGAGCTTTACCTGAGGCTACTGATGTGAATCCCAATAAAACTGGCAACCATTTTATCAACCCCTCTTTCATTACTCCCTACAATCACTGTGCAATTTTTAATGTTAAATCTCAATTTATTTTTCTTTTTTAATCTACTCTGTATCTTACTCCATATCCCTGTTGCTTTCTCTCAGGACTTGGACTAAATTCACAGAGCAAAAGGGGTATCTTGAAGACAGGTGTCCTCTCTGTTTAACCATCCTGCTGGCAAGGAATTTCCCCATGCTCATTCATCAGCTACCTCTCAGAGAAAAGGACGCAAATGAGAGCAACAGCAACGTGCTCTTGCCTTCCCAAAGGAAATCAGCCATTAGAGCATGGTTCTTGGATCCTCAAAGTACAATAAACATCCCTTGTACTTGTGCTTTCCTCCTGAAATAAGCCCATGACCAAAATCACCAGTTCAGCATCACCCAACAGCAGCTGCCTGCTTCATAAACAACTGGGCATACAGCATCCTACCTCTTCTTTTCCTGTTCCTGAATATCAGTGGCAAAGGGAAAGGGTAAGCACCTTGACAGAGCAGGTAGGAGGATACTGTCAGATGTGCTCCTGCCAGCCAAGAACTCGATTGGCATCCTTAATCAAGAAGTGCCAAAGGGTACCAAAACACACAGTATAAGACCAAACTCCTAATTAAAGGTACAAAAAATAATGTCCCAAACTGTGGTTTGGGTTGCAAAGGGATCATCTCTGTCCCAAGAGTTATGGAGTATTGTAACCTGTCACCTGTGTATTCTCCAATTACGGGTCCAAGATCTGTCAATATATTTTTTCATTTACATTTCTTGTTTTTACATTTCATACCGCTCTTGGGTTTACTACCTCAGTAAGACCTGTTCACTCATGTGCTGAGAATGCCTTAATGCTTTGTGAATCACAGATAACACAGAGATCTACATACTAGGTGTAAAAGGAGGAAAACTGCTTTAGCAGAACAAAAACAAAAAAAAGCCAGCAAGAAGCTGGCTAGACAGTACAGACATTTATCAGTTATTAGTCATTAGTCGAAACTGATAATGATGGGAAGTCAAGCATAGTGCATCTCGTCATTGTTTTCAATGACGATAAAGTGCCGCCTGCTGCCAAACAGCACCTCAAAATGGAGAAGGATTCTTTAACTTGCTTCAGATGAGCAACTGGGTGCTTGCCAATTTTTTACATGAACAGTCATAAGCATGTTCCTGCACAGCAGGATGTGGTCAAACTATTCAAAGCTGTAAAACCAGGTTTGCTTGCCAGTTATGTTATTGCTTCAAGATCAGTGTATTAGACATGATACTTTGCCAGCCATGAAACCACTGCTATTCCTTAACAGCAAATTACACATCTTTAGTATTTAAAACTCTGTATAGAACTGACTGTTAGCAATTAAAAAACTCCCACATTTACAGAATTAGTTAGGACTGGAAACATATCAAACACACAATCTCGTAATCTCCTAATGAGCTTTAAAAAATCACTTCCTTCAAGCTGTAGCAATTAAAAGGTTCCCCTTTCTTGTCTAAACCAGAAGAAAACTAATTGTAATGACTTACTCAAGTCTTCAACTGCCAAGCCTGTAATGATATCAACATTCCTGTCCATAAGGTGTGATGTGGCTAACAGGTGGCTGAGACATTGTACTGTATTGCCTCCTGCTGGAAACCACTTCTTTAGCGAATTTTATGAAGATCACACAATGTGACCATGCCATATGGAATCTCTACTAAATGTCTGTCACTAATTGGATTACTCAAGAAAGAAAGATTTCTGAAGAAAGGTAAAACTGTGTTACAATCAACTGGACAAATCAGTTTTTTCCTTGAATGGGTTAAGACAAATCTGAACACTACAGACAAGAAAATAATATGTTTGGTTTTTTTTCAGAGGATCAGTCATAAAACACACCAAAGATCCTTAGCATCACACAGTATCTGTTCACTAACAAACATATCTTAGCAAATACAACCAAACTGTTGAGTTTGTTTTTTTAAGGGGGTTGATACAGGAGAAGATGGATGTCAATGTTTAGCCACGCTTTAGTTGTTTGTTTATTATTCACTTGAAAATACATACTAAAAGTAGTATCAAATATTTGAGTTTATACCATTTCATTTGTTTTCACACATACAAAAAGTAGTTTGCATATTTGCTCAGCAATCTAGTGAAAGATCTAAGATTACATACACTTGCACAGCTCAATGCAGTGAGAGAAGTGCCTCAGTCTGCTTCCTAGTAAGAAGCAATGTTCACGTTGGAAATCTCAAAAATATGCAGAGCTTCTTCGGTGTTATAGCTAGAAAAAAAATTTCATGGCTTTTCCAAGATATGGACAGTGCTCTTCATTTTTTGAAGAATAAAAAAATTATTCAAGTAAAACTCAAACAATCACAACTAGCTAATCATTGAGTATGCTGTAACTGCAATCCAGTTAAATGCACCTCAGTAGTATAGCTACCAGAAAAAGCATTACAAAACTGAATTTAAAAGACTAGTTGGAAATAATCTGTATTTACCTGGTCATAGGAAATGCACAGTTTATAGAATGTCCATTCTCTAGAAATGTAACCTATTCCTCACTTGAAATCAAAGCAACATGTTTGAGCTGTGAAGGCTTTCACATTATTGTTTCTTACTCATAAAAATCAGAAATCCTGTAAGTTAATCCCTAAAAGCTAGATACTACTCGTTCATTGTGCACAATTGTCAAATGCCAAGCTTTTGTGAAGAAAACCACAGTGAAAAGTAGCAGATGCAGCTTCACAAAACACAGTCAGTCCAAACACCTGTTATCGTGTAGGTAGTTCTCTATCATACGGAGCCAGTTGTGGTGGTCTCTCAAAGGACATTGCTGTCTCCAGCACCACACAACAGCAATCAGGAACAGAGCAGCACGGTGTGTCATGCAACATTTAACTTCCATTGCCCAATGACCTCTGAACTTTAAAAATGCATTTCCCAGAGGACAGCCACAGCTTTCTAATGGTTTACTCTATTTCTGCTTCTTAACCTGCTCTCTATTCCCCCTTTCGTATTTGATGCCATTTCCACCAAAAAGAAAAGGATTTTAACTTGTCGATGTTATGAATGCCTGAGGCAACCCCGGATCTAACTTCCAATAATTTGCATTTGTTATGCTAAGCATATACATCCCCTGAATTACATCTACTCCCTTTGTGGTCTAATGTAGAATCCCTCTCCTATTGTTCTTGCTGTTAGCACTGTAATAACTACTGCTATTGCCATGTTAACAAAAGACTACTAATAATTCAAGTATGGTACGAATTCCCAAGGAATCATCAAGTGAGAAACACAGGTTGAAAAGGTAGCTTCAATTCCAAGGACCTATTTTCTAGATTCAACAGTAACAGCCACAAAAGCATCAGATATTTGAAAACACATGATGAATAGTTTTACTAATAACAATTAATTTAAAACAATGGTGGTATAAATTGCTAACAGTATCATAGTACTACAGCTTAACACCAAATATTTAAATTTTCATTTGCTGAGGATTTATTATTCTATTAATTTCTTTTTCCAGCTGCAGTATCTACTTAACATTACCTGTGCTTTTTGCTGACATGCCTAAAGATGGCTTTACTAGTGGTGACACTTGAGCCATTACTAACTAAAATAATTGTCTTCATTAATTTTCAAGCTGATTACTTGGAAAAGATTACTCCTTAAACAGGCAGCTTAAAATCAATTAAATTAAAATGTGTATTAAAACGCCTCACAATGATAGTCTTCTGACATTCATAGAAGTTTTATGGTCCAAGTATGCCTGAAAGAATTAAAAACTGAAAAAATGAAAATAAAAATACCAAAAGATCCTTCCCTTTTGCTGAAAGCTTTTCTCTTACAAGCTGCTCACTTTTCAAATGCCCTGTGCAAAGGAGAAAGAACATAAGCTTTTGGAAGGGCTATTGGGTGTTTCCCAGTAGCTGTGCTGGGAAACCTCCCAGCAATATTATTATAAAAGTAGACTGAGAAAGTAAAATACCACCATTAATACATTAAATTTTTTTGCAATACATACTTCACAGACACACAAAATATTTTAAGCACCAGGCAGATGGGGCTTTGAAGGTTAAAGTAGGAGAGAATGAAAAAACAATGACTGAAAAAAGTGCGAAAATTACAGTCTGTGTAAAGGAGGCACTTTTATCAGAAGACTTCTCAACAGAACATAAATTCAATTAACATTATCGATATCATTAAAGATCACAAACCTGGCCTTAAATCTAGTATAAATTAGTTAGCTGTGCACCAATTCTGGTTACTTACATTAAAAATGAAAATTTTCAGTATTGGAAGAGTCAGATGAAACTCCATGCCTGGCATAAATAAGTACATAAGGAGCTTCATCCCGTCCAAGATCTTTTCTCAGGTGATACATTCCCTACTTGGACTGTTCCTCCCTATGACTTGTTCCTATTGAGTTAAATCTAGGTTAAAAATCAGTAAAAAAAATGGGGAGTAAAAAACCAAAACTCGAACCAAAGAAAAACCAGGAAAACTCTTCCATGAGATGCAAAAAGCAAGGAGACTCTTTATGGCAAAGAGAATGAAGACAATTACTGTTCTGTCAAAATAGGAAATTGCTGGGAATGAGTGATCTGAGCAGAAAGAAGAAACCAGATTCTTTCAAGTCACATAGTAGATGTGTAAGACTTTGAGAGTCAAGGACCACATGCTGATTTTTATCTCCTGAATGTAAAGCAACAAAGGGAGGAACTGCTTGCATTGTTGCATGTGGTACTGTTACCTTCCTTTAATGTATATTTTTGCTACTTATAACCCTTTATAAATCCTTTAGTCCCAGTTCACTGACATCCAGTGCATTTTACCAATACAGCACACTGCAAGTCTAAGCCCTTAATAGCTTTTTAGATTGGTCAACTCACTGTAAACTATTTTGTTTTAGAGAGAAGACAGATAATAATGAAGCACAAAAAATACAAACATTATTTTTTTCATGAAACACAGTGATGCAATTTTAATGGGCACTACTACCATGAAGAAAAAGTTGATCAGTAATCAGACATTTACTACAGGGGCTCTCCTTTGAGATTTTCAACAGAGAAAAGTAAACGAAATAATTTTCTTCCCCAAAGGTAAACAAAAAACCAAAAACCAAAACCAAACAAACAAACAATTTTATATTCAGTGATTATATACTTGTAGAGACTTACTTGAGATAAAGCAGCATCCCGTTGTTCTATTACTGCATTCATTTCCTCAGCTATTATTTTCTTTTTACGTTCTTTGGTCCTGTGTATTCGGTTCAGAATTATAGCTCCATTCTTCAGTATATCTATCCCTGTGTCTGCATTGTTTATTCTGTTCAATAATTCCTGTAATGTCTACCAACAGCATTATATGTTAGTCAGACATGAAGTTTTAATATATTTTATTTAATATAGGGTTTTAATTAATAGGCACATGTGAATTGTAAATTGACTGAGTGAAGTTATTGAATTTTCATATTGCAGCAAAGATGTACATTATTAGTGTGTCAATTCTTCTTTTTCCCACATCTTAGTTCTTGAAACCCACTCAATTGAACTTAAGCCTCTAAGATATAAGACTGACATCAAGAAATCTCCTCAGAGAATGGCTTACCATGTCATTTTCTTCAGGGTTAATATTTTCTAGCCTAGAAAAAAGGGACACAGAAAGCCTGATCAGTAGCATTTCCTTAGTGCAGCAAAATGAGTTCGCTTTTTAAATCTTTAGAACCTCAAGTAATTTCATTCTACTAGTCTTTAGAGTCAACCATGACACTGAACATATTAAAGTGCCACCTGCTCGACTCCATCTTTCAATAATGCTCCATATCTTCAGCACTGACTTCAGACTGTTAAGTTATTAATGTTTACTGCTATATATGACTACAAGGATCAATTGTTCATATGTGCTTAGATGAAAAAAGTTCCCCAGTGATAGAAATGACTGATGCTTTTATTTTATTTATTTCTGGGCTTACAACTTTTACCTGATGTATTTTTTTTTGTTTTTACTGCACCCCAAGTGAAACAGAACATGATTTTTGTTGATGGGGTTTTTTTTTTTCATTTTTAAGTAATTCCTTTTCCACTTCTTTCTTCCAAAATAAGGGAAGAATCCCAACCCAGTTGAAGTTACTTTAAAATTATTTTGGTTTTATATCTTGCATAAAATAGGAAGCTAAGCCAATTCTGTGCAAGGCCCTTATTTAATTCTGGAACAAACCTGCCTGCACTTTCCTCCCTTTCTATTTCAACAGAACATATATTGACCTGTCAAATACAAAGATGATACGAGGAATTTAGTCATACAGCATTGAACGCTGGCTGTGCAAAAGCTGTAAGTGAGAGCACAAAAATCTAATAAATGGGATAGTACACATTTTATTTTACCTATGGTTAGTTAAATGGACAGACATCTCTTTTCTGGAAAAATGAGCATATTAAAGATACCTTACCACTCCATTGTTACTTACTTAATGGTGACTTCTACTAAAAGCAGCCTATGATATTTCAAGATAGATATGGTACCATTAAACACCTTCTAAACAGCAACACTTTTTCAACAGTGCTGGGACAGGTGCTGCTCCAAAGCTGTGATTTTAGCTTGCAAACATCACAGAACACTTGACAGCACGCTACCACCTTTCCCACTAGTTTTAGCAGATAACAGTACATAACGCATAGTAAATCAACCAGTAGAGAAATAAAGTTTTTAAATGAAAAATAAATATTTACAATGTACTCTCAGTGTATAACAACTGGTATATTTATATGGCATTCACAAGCAGTAAGTACTACAACACATTCAGTCAGCACTGGAACTAAACAAAATACAGTAAAAGCTAACTTTTTCTGGGTTTGACTTGTATTCATAAAGTAACACAAATAATAAAATATCAAACATAATAATATTAATTATTATTATAATAAATTTGCAGAGCTGGATCCTTGTAGAGTTCCTGCTTTAGGTTTTTACATTGTTTTATGTGCCACTCCATGTGGGACTTAAAAATGGATCACCAGCTAGTTTGTATTCACAATGAAAAGAACAGTATTTGTCAAAGTAAATTGGCAGGACTGACCCAGCTCCTCCAGAGGACTTCTACCCTGCTAAAAGTGCGGGTCAACAAAATCATCCAGCCAACCAACACGCTGGGCAAGCAGACACCTTAGGGAGAAATGGGAGTGGGAAAAAGAACATCAACTTCTGCCATAAGCATACCTTCAGCATACTGCTGCCACAAGGGATCTGTCTGTAGGTATACAAACACCTCCTTAGGGGACAGTATTTTTTAAAAAGTAGCATCCAGAGCTGTGTATTTGCCCTGCTAAGTCTCCCTGTGCTGTGCATAGACAATGAGTGAAAACCTCATGATTTTAAACAGCAGTAACCAAGGATTCTTCCTCCTCCCATTTCTAAACACATTCCGATAACGTAACCCCTAGGGCTAAGAGGGCTGAAAGAATTTTGGTTGTTACAGTTAAATAATGACAACAGAACTGCTCCAGCTGCTAATTTAAAGATACCATTAAAGCATTTGATAAAGGTTGGCAGGCTGTTCAATATTGCCCTCTTGTAAAGTTCTCTGATTGGAATAAGTCCAAAGCAGATGGAAAGAATGACCTGTGCTCTAAAACTTGGTGAGTATGGCACAAGTAGCCAATGTTTTTCATAAAAACTCCAAACCTCTGTGTGCTCCACATTCTGAGACAGAGAACTTCATCTTTTGAACAACCACCAAGGAAGGAAGAAACTATCAAGAGTGGTAGTTAGAAAAGAAATTTGGTGTCCTCCACAAGGAAATCTCCTATGCCAGTTCTGAGACTGTGAACAGCATCAGGGTATCAGACCTCCCTATAAAACATCAGAAAGAACACCCAAGTGGATGACAGCCAGTACAACTGCTGCTCTCTAAACGATGGCAATAAAGTGTAATAGCTCGGCTCCAAACTACCAGTCCAGGGAGTTACTGAGTCTCCCGGGAACAAGTACTACTTTGGCATTACAAGTGTATCCATCCAGGGCCTTCTGCATTTTGAGGAGGCATCCTCTTTTTGAGGAAGGCACTATGCATGTTCTCTGAGAAATTGAGTTTCTTCTCTTTTCTCATACTTCTGCTTAGAACTAAGTCAGTTTTTCAGTACATGAGTGAAGCAGACAGAAGGGGTTGAAGGGAAAACAAGTGAAGGTGTTCTGAGGGATTCATGCGTGTCAAGAACTGCCACCCACGTGTCTATGGATTTCACTGCAGAAAAAGCAGCAATATGCTAGAAACCCAAAAGTCATTGACTAGGTTTGTTGACTGGAATAACTAATTTTCTGCAGTACTTGAATGCTTTAAGATCAAGAAGTTGAGTTTATGCTAACTATTTATATACAGGATCATGTGATGCCTGGAGCCATATAAAACTTTCTTTACTCTTGGAACATACAAGACTGGCAGAAGAAATTGGAGACTGAAGTAAGGCTCACAATTATTATGCCTCTTAAATTTAAAGGACATCTGTAATTTTCTCAGAGATTGCTGTTTAAGGCAAGATTTCAGATGCATATACACATATAATGGGCTCTGTAGAGATATTTAACAAATCATGCACTAATTCTTGTGGGTATGCAATCTCCTAATCTTGCTGCTGAGTCATACCTGTGACAAACAGTGAGGCTGCAACATACTCTAGCAATTTGTAAATTCTACAGAGTAATGGTGGACAAACTATGTGCAGATTATTTAAATTAATTTAGATAATATTGTCTGTCCCTAACTACAAAAATACCTAAAAGAAGATGACTGGTTTTCTGCCCTGAAGAGGAGTGTTCCTAGTAGAATCAATTATTTAAAACATAATTGCCTGCCATTTAGTTAACTAACAACTGCACCTATTCAGTCTCCTGCCATGAAAAGCTTGTTTGCTTTGTATTTCTCCTGGCAGAAAAGTAAAAGAAATTTTACAGCCACTGCTAGTCTTTGTGGGAGTACCCTTTGGAGGACTAACAAGATGATAACCAAGATGATCACAACTCAGATCACAAGGATTGCATGGAGAGGCAAATTGTATCTTCAAAGCTGCACATATCCCAAACGGAGAAAGAAACCACTCTTGATATTTTCTCGTGTCTTAGTTCTGTTTAACATAAGGTTGCCTATTTCTGTTGTGTTAAGATGGCATACATAAAAAATCTATGAACTATTAATTGTACCCTATTACCTTAAAAACTGCTCCTACACTAAAGACAAGAAAAAATAACCAAAAATTTTTATTGCGTCACCCATGTCATTAGTAGAAATTTTGCTGAAGGAAATGTCTAGTGGGCTTAAAGGCTTGATTGATTTCCTATATGTTGCAACTTTTGACTGACATTCCAGTACTCTGTGTCAAAAGATCCCTATAAAATGTCACATTCATCTTATTTCTCCCTCAATAAATCAATACCAAAGCTTTTGATTATATTTTTAATTTCTGTGATCAAAATTATTCACCTTCTCTCAGTCTCCAGAGAAAAATATGGTTTTACAGGACGGCTAATAAATTAACCAATAACACAGTAAGACTTGCCCTAGTCTATTTTATCACACAGAAGTTTGTGCTAAGTTTTCCTATAACCACTGTTGAGCAGTTTATGACTGTCACAGACTGACACAACAGGCTTTTTACATGGGGTAGGAAATGCATACTTACTCTTTGAGAGACTCTTCCAAACGCTGCACTCGTAGAAATGCTTCATCTCTCTCTTCATTGGCTAACCTGAGCCTTGCCATGACAGCCTCATCACGTTCCCGTTGAGCAGAATAAACCTCTTCTACCAGAGCTGCAGAAGTGTGTTCAACAAACAAGTTTGACAGGGAACAGCACTATTAGATGCACTTACATTGGCCTTTGCCACCACCTCCTAAAATCAACACTTCTCCAATGGCCTTGGATTATTCTGCATAAGGCGTATATTACTTCTTAGACACAACACTAAATTGCTGCTAACTGGTAAATCCAATACTTTAAGGTATTAAATAAAGCTATGTGTTTTCAAATTCACCCCTATAAAATCTAACAGGGCAAGAAAGTGATTTGCTGGGCATTCTGAGTTCTTGCTTAATGGAAAAGCAATTCTTAAAGCTCAGAATCATACGAGACAATAGCAAGTTTCTTCAAGGACACAGTTAAAAGCAATCATATATTAAAACCACTACCATCAGACTGCTTCCTATAAGGGTGGCACAATGATATTAAAAATTCTAATATTTTTATAGTCTGTCTCTGGTATCACAAGAGTGGCACAGCTGGCATCTTTCCTTCTCTGCCAAGCCTGTACTTTATTGTGTAATATACTGTTATATTATCTGTTACAGCATACATGGACCTTGGAGCATTAGGTACCAATAAACTAAGATTTACTGTCTATCCTTGGGAGCAAACTAACACCTTCAAGTCATTCCTCATCCTGAGCTTACATTTTCTCCCTGCCTCTCCCCTGTCAATATGTCTAACACCATCTCTGGCACACTGCCAGAATCCTTACCTCGACCCTGCCTCCACTAAAATCTTTATTCATACTTTCATCATTTCCCTCTGCAATACTGCAAATCTCTCCTCACAGTCATCATAAAACCATGCATTCAAAATGTCTAGGGACTTTCAGGATGCTGTAAGACTGTTGTCACTCCAAGAGAGAGGACTATATCTTCTCTCATTGGCTCATTAAAACTCAGTTGAGGTCTGTAGGCTCCTGAATTCTCCATCCTCCTTGTCCTTTCTCGTCTGTCAAACTGGAGTTTAGCCATAGTCTCCTAACATCACACTACAGTTTTGTAAAATTTTGGTATTTATTTCTCAAGAACTTTCTGTATTAAGCCATTGCTTCTGCGCTTCCTTACTCCCTTCAGAACTCTCTGCTCCTCTACGAACCACTGCTTAAGTCATTAAGATCTCAAAGAAAGGGTTCCTCCCTCTTTACTTCCTCCCTTTTACTAAAAGCCTACAGCTTTTGTCCCTCCATTCTTACCTAAACTGACATTAACATTTTTGTCTTTATTTGTTATTTTACTCTTACTTCATTTCTGCACATTACTGCACAAAAATTTCATAGTGGAATATAATGAAACATTATATTGTTCTTCACAGAATGAAACAACAGAAACACAGTAGCACATTTTGGTAGCAGCTATATGGCTGGCACAAAATACACTTTATCAGTACCAAAAAAAAGGCATTCTCTTGTCCTGCTGGGGAGAAGACTGTCACTGAGGAGTAAGGAACATTTTTTGCAGGGTTAGCAAAAGGTTCCAAGCTAACAGCAGATCACAAAAAATCAGACAGGGAAAGACTAAATGTTACTTCTGAAAGTGCAGTCCCACCCCTCACAAAAAGTCTGCAGAGGAGCTACAAGCCTAGTCATCAGGCCAGAGCAGTAAAAAGCTGTGTCACAACAACAACAACAACAGAAGTTCAGCATCAGAATCACAGATTTTGAAATGTATGCAAAAATTAACAAACACTGATTAAAGTCTCTTTTACCCAGAAGAATAATGGTTTTTTTCCCTTGAAGATCTATTTCCCCTATTTGCTACAAGAAAGCTTTGCTTGATGTGGAATGAAAAAAGAAGATAGGAGTTAGGCAGCTGTAACATTGCATTTGCACTGGTTGGTATCCAGCAATAAGTTAGCAGCACTTGCAGAGAATGCATCTGATATCTGCAAAGGTAGGTGGCTCAGCAAGAACAAGAAAAAGCCATAAGAGGTAACCCAGGCTGGGCATTTCAGCTCACCAGATCTCCAGTTTGATTGCTGAGACCTGTGATAGCAGGGAAACTAGTGCCTGAGCACTGACTGCCAGGTAAATTACAGAGCAACTGCTATGTCCTGACTCCATCTGGAATTCACAGGCAGTTTGATTCTGTATGGTAATTATTACCTATCAGTACCTTAAAATATTTGTTTACCATAGTTTTTCCACTAAATTATGTCACTTTATCTAGCATCTTGGCAGAGATACTTTACATAGACCTCTTTCCATGAAGCTGCAAGTGGAAACGTTATGCAATTTTCATAATGAAAACAACAGCTGGAATGAATAGAAAGCTGTCTAAAATAACTGACGACTTGGCATTTATTGCTATTCTGAGGTTAATTATTTTCCAGTTTAGTTAACTTCTTTCTGGCCTCTTCCAGTGCACTCCGTCTGCCAGACCTCAGAACATCCTCACCTCAGCACAGAAACCCACAATTTGTTGACTCCTGCAACAGATCTTGAACATAAACATACACTTAGAGAGACTGTCTTTTGGCATATCTAATTCTCTCTCTGTGTAAGTATAACCAGAGGTAATAATGATTATACAGGCTTTTAAAAAACTGATTATTGATTATTTGCCATTAAACCAAAGTAATACACATATAACAGTAAGGAAGCACTCAGAAAAATATATTTTTCAATATCTTTTCAATATCAATAATATTACTTAAGCATCCTTCTTATCTGAAATCTTACCACCCCTGATAGCAGCCCAGAAGCTAACTGCCTTGAATAATGAACCTTTCCCCCACCCAAAAGTTTATTACAAAACACTGTTAACTATTAGCTATGAAAAAGTGACTTAAATTGAGCAACTCATTCTTGTTGTTTTCTTATCCTTCCACTAAATTAAAGCCTTGGAGTAAACATCCGAATGACCAGATCCACCAACTGCATTAAAAAAATATTTACAGTCATTCTAAATCAATTACAAATGCCTGGCTTTTGGTTCTGTTCCTTAAAATTAATATTGCAAGTCAATTGTTTAATATTAAAACAGATTAGGGAAAATGTAGAAAATCATGTAAGATGCTTGCATAGTAATTCAAGTCAGAAAAAAAAAAAGATACTTAGCTACATGGCATTTTAATACAACACAGCAATATGGACACTGTCCAAAAGAAATTAGTCATTTAAAACAACACTTAAAGACTTCATCTAACTCATTTTAATGGTCTACAGAAGACTAACTCACCTGATTTCTTTACCAGCCAAAGCTGAATTTAGGTTTGATGTTTTTGTCACCCAATGCCTATACATTTCTGACTCTTATTTAATATTTTATTAATTCCTTTTTTTCCTACCATAGGGAATATTATGACAGTTACATGATTGCAGGTAGTCTGAACATTCACCATTCACATTGAGCTATAGATGAGTCAAAAGTAGAAGTTCAGAACTGCAAGGACCACAGCATTCCTGAAATAAGTGAAATGCGCACACATTGGTCTCAATGCAGCAGCAAACCAAAACATTTTGCACCACATGTAGGAAAACACATGATGTCTAAGCTGTGCAACTGGAGTCTATGAAAGAGTGACATGAAATTCCTTCATAATAGAAAGAGGAAAAAATATCCAGATTATCACCCCTATGCTTCTTAAAAATGCAAGGTGAAAACTGATTGAGAGTAACAAGTCATGCATAGTTCCATTCAAGACATGACATATCCAGCAAAATACTAACTCCATACTGCCACACTGACTTGATGTCCAACAAAAGTCAGATCCAGCTACTTTGTCACCAACTGCTGTGGTTGACATTAAAAGGTTTTTCTTGGAGACCTTCTAGTGGCAAACCAACCAACCCTATCCTTTCTGTCTTGAAGCCTGACCAAGAAGAAACACAAATTCTTATAGAACTCATATTTCATGAAAGAAAATGAAACAGAAATGAAGTATAAATAGTCTAGTATTAAGCGAAAATGAATTGCGTCATTTACTAATTCATATATATTTAACGCCATTCAAGAGTTAAAATATTTAAATCCTAGAGAACTGAATTAAGAAAAAAGGCTTATTTTCCCATGCTTGCAAATATTGTAGTATATTAAAGTACAGCACTACTATTTAGTTGTATAAACTTTATTTGTTTTGGAATAATTTAATAACATCTTTCTCCTTGTAACTAAAACCCAGCATACTCTAAAAGAGCTCTTTATTTTAAAAGAATCATTATGCTAAACTCATCAATTCTAAAACATTTTTAGTTTTTAGTAAAGAAAACAATTGTAAACAGAGAGCTTTTGTAAGGTAGATAGCTATTACAAAGTTCACTTAGAAAATCAATATAGCATTTTAGCTGGAATTTGCTCATTAAACACCCACAGCTCTAATGCAAATTATGATGGAATGAATAAAGCAAATACATATGCTTCTTTCTTTTTATTAAATGTAAAATCTACTGTTAATTGCATCTGGTATGTCATATAAACTTTTCTCCTTAACTATTAAATGGAAGCTTTTACAAAAGTCATTAGAGATTCTCTTTCTTTGACTTGTATAAATTTCAATATTTGTTCAGTAAAGGTTCACAGCAGTTAAATTACATTAACAAATATTATTAGCTACTATGTAAGCCAACTAAGTAAAATACTTATATTGCAGGTAAAACAAATCAATGGGTGTTTACAATAATATTTGGATATGTCCATTTTTAAACAAGCTTATCAAATATCATGTAATTCTTAGTCAAATGAGAGAGACTCAAAG
Source organism: Pardalotus punctatus (assembly GCA_013400915.1). NCBI lineage: Eukaryota > Metazoa > Chordata > Aves > Passeriformes > Pardalotidae > Pardalotus > Pardalotus punctatus. The sequence goes on along the minus strand of VZTX01009146.1, from coordinate 57,408 downwards.
TAGATTTTTTTATCCCAAATACTCAAATTTGTTTAGTAAGCTAATTGTTTTCTAATATGGGCAAAAGTAAATATGAAGAAGATGAACCATACCAAGTATGAGTTTACTGAGTCAAAGCAGTGTACATATTTTCTTAGTTGAACCTGATTCTTTTGGCAAACTTATCTCCTATACTTTTTAAACCACCTTTAAAACATAGCAGTACTGAGAAGGTGCGCTGGAAATCATTCTAGTTTAAACAGTGGTTCATGATTTTCCAAACATGGAACTTTGGGGGAAGCAAGGAAAGCAGGACTCCCAGGAAAAAAGTCTGTTTGCTTATTTCCTAGAGGTCATCTGTGTACATAAAATAAACTGAGTAAGAGAGGCAAAAGAAGAAAATATTGGGACTTAAAAAATCTGTGGCAGCAGAAATCACATTACTTGCTAAAAAAAGTAAAATTAGAATACAGGCCAGATCTTATAAAGAAAATATGACATCGCTATCCACACTGTTACCATATCCCAGAAGATACAGTAAATTCTATAACACTAATATAATTGGTTTTCAAGATAATTCAGTTTTGCAGAAATAATAACAGTATTTTTGACTTTGCAAGGTGTTTGTCATCAAATGTGATGAAATACTGCTTTTGACATTGGACTATGTGAAAAAAAAAGTGATCCAAGAAACACTGCAATTAAAATTTTGGTAATAGTTTTTGTAACAAGCACTAGTTATAGTAATCAGTTAATTCCAAGGAAAAGACATGGTGAGAAAGCTTTCTCGTTAATAACGATGTATTGTTGCAGAGGTCAGGGTTTCATAGTTTAATATTTAGTATTCAAGATCAGCTGAACAATAAGTGACTTGGGATTTTTTTTTTTAATTGATTCTGATACATTCAAAGTAATTTTACTAGTTATTTGTGCCATTACAGCAACAAGAAATACAAATGAAATTATACACTTTTACAAAAAAGGCTCTGAGCATCTTAAATATTCATTAATTTATTGAAATAGTAATAAATAATGACTCAAAAAAATTTCCATGCATGATTTGACTGCTTTTTCACGAAGGCATACAGCTCTAAGATAGGAGTGAATGTTGAAATCATGCAAAAAATGAAACAAAGAATATTTTCTGTTTTTTATCCTTTGGAGATACATATTTTTCTGATGGAAAAGTTGAAACAGGAAAGAACTTGTTTGGCCAAGTCATTCTTAGAATTCAAGATTCTTGTAATTAGCTGCTTGTTTATCCTGCTCAGTTGCTTCCATGAGAAAACTGTCAGCTGAAATTTATCCTGCAAGAGAGATTTAACTGAAGCTTTTTAGGGATTTTTATTTTGTTTTCACTTTGGATTTCTGTGTAGCAGCTATGTAAACGTAAGGAATTAGAGAAGTATACTGGGAAAAAGGTGCAGTGACTACCTGCATTTTCATTTTCATCAGTCGTCCCATTCCTGTCCCACATGGCTGGATCTCTGGTCTATCTAATCACAAGAGAACTTGGAAACTATCTTTTCCATTTTCAGTTGGGCAACTATTACTAAGTTTCATGTAGCCATTTGGATATATGCTTGTTCTCCTTACAGAAATACAAACATGTATGTATTTGCTATCCACTCAAATGAGAAATCAAAATCCTCTGAGATTTCCGTCTACTAAATTTAATGACTGTGCTCGCAACTCTTAGTCAATCTTCTCAGCCAAATTAAAAAAAACCCCCTGCATTGCTATGAAAATGTGTCATTAATTGGTCTCTGCTTATACATGTTACAAAATGCAGATAATCCCCAGAAATATTCAAATTCTAAAGCCCTTACACAGTTCTTATTCAGGTTAATGGCAAACTATCAGCTCCAGGGCTGACTGTCAACTTAAAAATAGTGCTGACATGTTCTATTACGAAACAGACCACTTAAGTTCCTAGCTCTTTTTTGAAAGCTACCATTCATTTACTTTCAGTTATGACGTATAACTGAAAAATAAAATAGTGATAAGAAGATCATAGGAAAACTACAAGTAGTTTACACCTAAATGTGACTTTATAGATAAAGCAATCTGAACAAACACTGATAGAACACACTGACTTCTTTATTGCTTTGTGTTTGTTGTATATATTTAGTGCATAGCATTCATCTGCTCCTACATTTCCAATGCTATAAACAGAGTGTTCTTAATAAAAGGCTAAAGTTGCTTAGTGGCAGCTCTGCATAGGGTTTTCTTTGTGTACTCAGATCGCTATTCAATTAAAAAAAAAATAAAGTGGAAAAGAATAGGAGAGAGTATTATACACAGACCCCAAGGCACTTCTTGTGAAAGCCAATCCCTGTACAATACTTAAGCCTCTGCTTCTAATACACTAAACACAGCTGACTTCAAAATTCAAACCATAATGCTGTTAAACTTTTTTAAAAAATGACTAATTACTGATGCCTGAATATTTACTTTTAGGGGGAAAATATAAACATTGCATTAAAGTTTGCAAGTTATAATTTGTCATGTTAAAGGAAAGTTTTGTAATGCCCCAAGAAGTAGATTATTTGCAGACCTTTTTATTCCTGAATAAAACCCAATTCTTTATGCTCATTTAGCACTTGTTGTGCAGAAGAAAGAAAGGCCAGACTAGTCATAAAAATGCAGAAGAAACTGGCTTGCTTTTTACATACATAGCTTAGTAATTGACATTTTAATCTATGCCAATTCATCATATATTGTACTTCAAAGAGCTGTATGCAACTTCTTGACAATCACCAGTTCTGACAATCTGAAGGTAAAAATCACATTATTTCAAATTAAGCTGTTAAAAATTAAGCCGTTAAAAATTAAGCCAAGAATTTCTCAGTCACGATGGCCCCACATTGGGTTTTTTTCTGTTCTTTAGATGGGTTGTCTACCTTCCCATACAGAGGATTCAAATCCTACAGCTATTTTCAAAATAGTGTTATTTATCAGGAAATATTTTGAAAATACATTCAGGAACTAGTATTTCATAATGAAGCATTTAATTGGACAAACCCCCTAAGAACTATATAGACTAAATACATAAATAAATTATGCATAGAAAACTGGTTTAGGGAAGTATATGCATTATCTACTTAAACTGTAAAATATGATTCATATTTAGGTTTATAAACATAAGAGTTGGGAACTACTGAGTTCTTTTGGCTAAAGCCCAATATTGGCCTTATTTCAGTTTAATTGGAAGAGGATCTTGAATTCATCTTCTCCATGAGATATCAGGAACCTGGATTTCTGTTTGTACCAAAGGTTAATAAGAAATGTGTCTGCAAAAGTCAAACAGCATTAAATACCAAAAACTGATTATTATTCTGCAGGAGTTGTTCTGTCATTCATAATCTCTCCATGCTCCAACCTTCCACAGCTAATCTTTAATGGATGACATGCAGGAAAGAAAAATAACATCTAAAAAGGGACTCTAAAAAGAGCTTTGAAGAAATGGAAAATACTTTTCTTCTGTGCTGAAAGTTATTGCCACCCAAAGTTTATTACTGTCAAGATTACTTATTTCCTCTTACTTTATGGATATTAAATCAAATTAACTTTAAGCTAATAGCCACTTGGATATTAGTTTTTACATTTGCTATTAAATCTATTGCATATGCATATTCAGTAATTATTTTTCAAGTTAATTTAGAAAACTTCAAATAATGTTCATGAATATTTCCACACCATATTCAAGAATTCCAAAATACCACAAATGTATATTCACAACATTTTCATAAAAACAGACCTGAAATAGGGACTTCATTGTAGGTATATTGCCATAGTTTCCAAGACACAGAAAGTTGTATAATATATACCACCGTATTAGAAGCACTGCTTTCCTCTTTTTCCACACTGTATTTCCTATCATTACCTGGTCTTTCAGAGAGCATCCACAGAATGCTAATACAGTTTTCAGGCATTAAACATGGTGTGAAACCCCTAACAGGGCTGGACACAATCCTGCTGAGCTGATGTTGATTTTAAAAAGTATTAAATTTTGGTAACATTATTATTAGAAACTGGCACAAAAACCCCCAACTCATGGAATAGTTGTTGCTACAGAAAGATTTAAGGATAAATATTTTTATTAATATTTTCATTCAGAATTATTCTTAGTCTCAATATATACTGTGATAGCAACAAAAATATTGCAAGAGCTGAGGTTCTGATGCCAACTATGGTATATCTTGCTGCAGTAATTGCACTATGAGAAGACTAGGACTTTGATATTTTTTCCAGTGTAGAGAAGTTACCACTATGCCCTATAACCCTCCCTTACACTCAACCAGCTCCTTCCTCAACATTCCTATAAAAAGTTCCCTGTTTAATTCTTCTATCAAGAGAAAATGAAGTCACTTATTACATCCATCCAAAGTGAGATCTGTAGTCTTAGCTAGTTGTTTTGAAGACTTACTCCTTTGCAATGCCTCCACCTTTATTTGCAATCTGTCCTCAGAAGATGTATGCTCCTTCCCCCTTTCCACTCCCACAGGCGGCACCCACTCCCTTTCCTGTTCAACACATGAAAGTTCTGCAAACCCAAATTTCAAGATTTATCTATTCTTCATACCCACTTCCCACGTGGTGTTCCCTTTTTTCCTTACACTATCCTGGTGTCTGTTCTTTTATGATGTGCTCTTCTCTTTGCTGTCCTGATTTTGCCTCCACCTCTGTTCTTCTTCATGATAGGGGAGTGAAACTAACTTCTGACATTGGGTTAGAATGACACAAAATCCAACAGAAGAATAATGAATAAACTGCAGGAATCTGTGGCAGCTATGACCACCAGAAACAATAGTCTTTAATGCTTAAAAGTCTGAAACCAAAACCTCAAATTCCCTAATTTTCTTTAGCCATAACTAGCTGACATAGAGATAGGGACCCAAGGAAGTTTTAAAATCCATTTTCCAGGCTAGCAAAATTTAAAAATAAACATGTTCTGAAAATAAGTTTTTTAGTGCACAGAGTATTATACTTTTCTTCCATCATGTATATCTTCTGCCTTAATTCTACTTTTTCTTCTTTTCTCATGAAGCATTTCACAAATTTACTCTTTTTCCTTCACTTTTTCCCTTGAACAATGTAAAAATCATTAAATGACAGCCTTTGGATTATTTGTTTCTGTAGACTGTCCTAGCTTCATTACAAAATGCCCTTTGTCTTCACTTTTTCATTCTTTCCATGGGACTTGTCTAGGTAAAGCCTATCAATTAGAGGGTTGCCTTTTAAAACAGAATTCTAATATTCCTCAAAGTAGATAACACTTTTATGGTGTACCTTTCTGATGTTCTTTACAACATAATTTTGTGGAGTCACTCGCTTATCATAAAGTCAGTACTAAATAATAAAAATGCAAACACCCATATTTACAAGCTTCACCCTACCATGTGTTATACACTGCAGTAATTAAACATTAACCAGTAACATGAAATCACAGCAGCATGTGTTCTCCCTTCCTCAAAGAACTTAACGCAGGGGGATAAGTTTTTCCTTAAACAGTCTGTTCTTTATTAGGTTCTGCTTGTCCATTAGAACTCTTCCCAAGGCTTTTATGAGAGAGAGACACACATAGACTTCCACAAATCTAGTTTGGTTCACATAATTCCAGATTTTAAACCATTTATCCAAACTAGGTAACATTTTTAGAACTGTAAGAGAGGATGCAAAAAACTGTGAAATATTAACGATGCTTCCTTTTGGCAAACAGTTTAAGTAGTAAGAAGCCTCTTGCTCTCTCTCTCAGCATTTAAAGGATTTTATACTTCCTGTACTCATAAAAGGAGGGAAAAAGGTTATTTTTTTAAAGGTCATTGTTATTACACTCTGCAGCTCTCTAAAATTTGGTTTATTCTTCCTTTTAAAACAGAATAAGCACATTAAATTATTATATCTATATTCATGCCATTCTGTTTTGAAGAGAAAAATATGCTTAGGACATCATTAGAAAGTTTAATAAGTAGTGTAGGAAAATGGCAATTTCCTAACAAGTGTTTCAGCTGTATCCATAAAAATGAAACTATCCATGTTTTTGACACACCTTTCTTTCCAGGTTTTAATGAGCAATGAACACCTATATCAAAGAGAATCAAGTACATAGGTAAAACACTGGGCAAATATCCAGGAACAAACACAAAATTTCATATTCAACACAAAAAATCTGCATTAGCTTTTGGCTGGTGTATATAATAATGACACATAGTGAAGATTTTTTCTTCTGAAAATAAAGCAAGCAGTTATGTGAAATTAAATAAGAATAAAATTATGCCTGTATTTAATTTTTTTTCCTAAGATGCTGATTAGATTTGCCTTTCCCTTCCCACACCACAGAAAATCTAGGAACTTTCTTTTCCATTTATAATATTCACAGTGTACTGTATTCTCAGGAGTTTGATATTAAGTGGAAAGTCAGCCATCTGTTTTTCAGCTAAAGAGTTTTTTATCTGCTCCATTTTCCTGAAGACAGTTACTCCTCCCTTTAGTACAAATATTTTTGGGGCAGCTATTGGTGCTATTAATACTCTAAGAAGTGTGTGTGATCTATGAGGAAACAATTTTACCAAGCTTACACTTTCTTTCTGAACAAATGATACAATGAATCTATAAAAGCACTCCCATTAATTTTTTAAAACATCTTCATGAAAACCTTACAGTATTTTTCATTTACTGGGTACACTGCACACAGAGTCACTTTTCAATAAAAAAATGCCCAGCTTCATTATATTAGCAATTTCTGCAAGCACAGAATACAAACTGTTTCCATGCCTGTATGTCTTTCCAAAGAACAATTAACAACAAAGATAAGCACACATTCATTTTCAGCTATAAACTCAAAAACCTTTCCTTCTGAGAATTCCTACAAGCTTCATTCCCTGGATATATGCCACCATCTGACAAAAATGCATTTTAACTACCAAAAGAGCAGATTTTTCAAGAACAGTGCAGGTCTCTAGTTGAGGTGAATGTGAGACTATCTCCAAACACGGGGAGGGGGTACTATTGGTCTGAACCAGCTAAAACAATAAGTGGTATTTGAACTGCTGGTTGAAAGGTAGAGGCACTGGTAATCATTATTTCCCCTTGTTTGTTCAGGACCTTCCAACAAAACAAACAACCTTTTTGTGATTGGATTGACATGGTGTTAACAATGCATTTAATGCCCAAATCAGTATGAATACAGGTAAAGCTCCTACTAATACCAGTACCAGGATGTTAAAGCCATCTATTTTCTAAGCAACTCTAAACAGCCACACATATAAAAAAAAAAGTCAAATCTTCCCTCCTTTAGCAAATAAAGCTACCATTCACTAGGCCACGTCATATAGCAACCACGGGTACTGTATGAGCCATACAGCCATCTGTTAAACGCTTGCCTACTGTACCTGCAATCTTTTCTGCAATCTTAGCTTCTGTAGCTCTGTCTTGCAATTCTAAGTCCAGTTTCATTGTCTTCAGCTCCTGGTCCTTTTCAGCCAGCTTATCTTGAAGCTGAATTGAACAAATGCACAGTAAGATTCTTATCTGGCTGAAACTGTCAACCAGTTCTTTCAATCTCAATAAAACTGTAAACAACTATTTCTTATTCCCAAAATACAAACAGTAAGCTTTACAACAGAAATTCAATTTATTTTATTTATTGGTTTAAAGAATATATTTTAAGAATTATAATATATTGTTAAGAATATATTTTTTTAACATCTGCCCTATCTTGCTCTGTGAGACAAGTAGCAATGCACATGCCATTGTTTTTATTTGGGATTCCCTTCCTCAGGTATCATGAGCTGTAGTCCTTCTTGCTTAGGAAGTGCAGAATTGCATGGAATGTAATGTAGGTGGTGCTGCATGAACAGCCTGTTCAGTGTTTCCTACCAAGATACTGACATCAAAGTCCAAAAAGACTGGTGTAAATGCATAGTTTTTCATGTTCCTCATTAGACAGAAAACTGGTGTTCTTTCACATATTGAGGCCTTTCTTTTAAATGGGTATTCACTAAATTCGTACTTGGACAGGTATCTGAGCTTGAATATGCAATGACACTTCATGGAAAGCCTAGGGACTGTTAAGTTGCTTAGGGACATGCAACCACAGCTAACACTAGAAGCAAGGCAGTGTTCAAGGAGGATGACATTTTCTCCCCTTCAGTAAAGCGGGGCACATTCATTATCTAGGCCACATGTACAGAAGCATCAGAAGCATGAGCTCCAGATTCTATTCATGAAATCCTGGTCTAGTCTTTGGTCTTCACTGGTTTTCATCCCAGGTGCAAGAATCTATGTCATTGATTTAAAAAGTCATATGGTAGGTTGGAGGGTCTTTAATTACACAGAAACAGTTGTTAAGCAGATACAAAGAATCCAAAATGACAGGAAGTTAGTGATTGGTGCACTAAAATAAATAACAAAACTAAATCAGGGAGAGTTTAAAATGTATGTTTTGCGAGGTAATTATAAAAAGGCAAATACTGTGATCAGAATATCTCAATTGTACCTTTTTATTTTTGGCCCTCAGAGTGTCCAATTCTTTTAAAAGGAATGCAGTTTCTGTTTTTCCACCTAAATCTTCAGCATCCTTCCATGAGGATATAAACTCAGAGAGTGTCCTGTTAGCCTTTCTTTCTACACTGCTGTATTTAAGGG
>VZTX01009146.1:0-48717 GCA_013400915.1 Pardalotus punctatus | reverse complement strand
GGGGGCGGGAAGAAATAAAAAATAATTAAAGAGTTGTTATTCTGCCCCTCGAAAACAAAATGCACAGAAATAAATGATCAAAACTTGTTAAACAACTTGTTAACCATTGCAAATGCATTAAATAGTCAGAAAAACAGATGCCCTTCTACCACTTCTTAAGAATTGTAATTCTGTAAAGAATCTGTAAATCTGGAATAGCAAATAAATATCCTACAGGACTAAGGCAAAACCCAGATGAATATAAATTGGTTATGAAGTCTATAAACAGCAAATGCTTAAGGAAAGTAAATATTAAAAACCATTGCTTAACACAGAGCAACAAAGTAATAAAACATTTGGGGATCAAAGTGATGCTCAGGTTAAAGGAAACCAAATTTTTTTGTAGGATGATTCCACATGAAGTGATATGAGATTATCCCTAAAAAAGATGCAGGATTTCATCTTGAAGGAATCTGTAAAATGATGGTATGATTCCAAATATTATAACTGATAACAGGAATTCCATACTGTATGCCACTTGGAGTTTTATAATAATTTATTAGCCACAGACAAGGAAAAATGAGATAAGATTCAACAGCCAGAAAAATTCTGTCTTAAACTAAGAGTTTCAAGAAACTGCTTGGGTATCCATTGATACCCTTGATCCCATTTTCAAAAACAACTCTGACACCATTAGTTAAAACTTGGTCTTCAGAATGCCAAAGTCACTCAAATCTAGCAGCATGTTCCCCAACTATTCGGCTAGTCAAAGGTATAACTAGACAGCTAGTTATACCTTTGTACATTGTGTCACATATAGAATTTGTCTATATTTCTTAGGACTGCTATAGAGGGCCATTGCACACTACAAACATTAATAACAAGAAATTACGAAAATTAATGACATAATAAAATCTTCGGGGTTTGTATTAAGCTTTTCAACCACATTAGCCCATCTTCAGATTCCTGTCATAGACTGCTACAACAAGGTATTTCAGCTCCTCATCTTCACACTTCCAGCTTTATCTGGACTTCACCCTGCTTTATTCCTGCTTCCTACTCACTCATCACATTTCAAGTGCTTGCTCTGTAAAGCCACAGATACTAATAGACTTTCAAGATCCGTTTTAATTCTGTTCCCCATTAATTTTCAAAGTTCTCTGTAGAGATCACAATCATTGAAAATCAATGTGTGATATGAACCATTGCAATGACCATATTTTCTATGAGTGCTAGAGAATAAAGAGGCGAAATGCTGCATTCCGTAAGGGAAGAAGGGCTTATATGGTGAGTCTAAGTAAAAAGCTCACTTACTGATTCTCATGTGGGAAGCAAATTTCCCTATATTTATCCAAAAATTCATATGTATATTATCAATAATTTGAATCCAGAAAAACTACATATAGGGGTATTTCTTGGGTTTACCTTGAGTCTTCAGAACCAGAGTTACAATCACTTAGGACTCCTCCTCTTTGACTGGTTACTTGCAAATCTGAAAGTTTTGGGGCTTCAGTTTCTGCCTGGATAAAATATTCTGTGGGTTTTTCAGAATTCTTATAAAACTGAAGTTCAGCACAAAAGTCTTCTTTTTTCTGATCCCAGATGTGTGTTTCTAATTGGAAAGAGAAAGAAACACATTTTCTCATTTGGAAAATGAAGCACAAACTTAAGTTTTCTCATTTGAAAATGCCTTGTTATATTCTTATTGTAGTAGAAAGGAAGAAATAATTTCATTTCAGATTCACAACTTCTTCATCTATGCACTAAGGAATGAGACCTGTGTTACCTACAGCATGGATGTAAGAATTACAACCCATTTACTGGATTTTTCTCATGGAAACATGAAAAACTCATCACCATTTCCCAATTCCTCTTCCCCCTTAAATGACTGCTTACAATAATGCTGACTGTAGAAAATTATTTGCCTATCTCTTACAAAATTCACCTTTAGTATATTAAGATATGATGACTTTCTGCTATAGAGAGGGAAATTTTCAGGCAATAACTAGACTCTTAACTTTTACTGAGGTCTCTTTCAAATCCATTTTGGCTACAAAAGGAATAGCATCAAGCTGTAATTAGCAACAACAAATTTAAAGCATCATTATTCATTCCTGGAGAGTGTGAGGTACAGGTTCATACAACTAAAGAACTTGAAGTATGCAAGCAGAAATTGCTTCAAAGGGAAAAATTATCTGATTAAAAAGTTGAGTGTGACAGTTAGTTCTCGTAAGCTTGGCTACTGGATATTTTTAGGACATATTTCTGAAATCAAGGCATTTAAACGAAAGAAAGATCCACATATCATGAATGCTCTTTCATAAAGTATGAACAAGTAAGTTTTAATTATAGAATTATATTAAAAAATGAGAAGGAAGCAGCCTAAAAACACTGGAAATTAAAAAAAGGTGCATATATTCTTCATTCTTTCATTTAGATTAGTAGAGAACAAACACTGCAGCTTTTTCTTATTTAATAAAGTCAGTGTTTCCAAACATTTTGGATAAAATACATGGTATATATTCTTTGATCCATCTTAAAACATCCTCCTCAAAAATAATAAGAAAGTGTCTATACAGTTGAAATCAAGTAGAAATAGACCAAAAATAAAATTCAATCAGTATCAAGGTGTCAACCTGCATGTAAACATATAAGCACAGTTTCCAAGTAAAAAATACTGCAAACTGTCTCTAAAATGTGTTGCAATAGATTCCTCTTTCCTTAAATGAGGAAAGACACAGCCAATAGCACAGGAAACAGCCCAAGGGCCCGAAGAAATGACTTGGGAATTAGCTGGAGTCAGTTTAACAACTTCCAATATGAAGCTGTGCCTTAACACCTCAGGGAAAATGTTATGGTATCCGCCGCTCATCTGTATTCTCCACATTCACTTCAGCACAAACTTATTTGAATCCACTCTAACCGTTCCTGTAAACTATAACCACTGATCTTGTACTAGAGAAACAGCAGTCACTAGAGTATCAGAATCTTTGTTTCTGAACATGTGGGGACCATTACCATAAAATATGTGTTGATAAGTATAATACTACTTTCAGTACTGTGATTGAAATGTGTTCTTCGTATCATTTCACAGTTAGTACAGAAATTGAACACAAGGTCACAGCCACCTGTATTCTTTGAACCAATGTACTCTGTTTCCACTGTCTTGAATTCCTGCAGGTCTGTAAGAAGAGATTCCCTCTGAAGTGCTGCTACATCTAAAAACTGGATTTGATCTCTTACTCCTCCTTATGGTAAGTAGCAAGGATCTCTAAGGAAACACACATTAAAAAAAATCACCAAATATATTCACAAATCTACTCTAACAACCTGCCTCAATTTGGGAGTGACCACATGAGGGCAAAATTTGGAATCTTCTCCAGTTAGTACTATCTGAAAACTAACCTAGTCTGAATTTCCGTATTTGCAAAGCATTGTATAGGGAGTTATGTTTCCCATTTGGTTTATATTATAAAGAACTTCCTATGAAATGTCATCCTTTTCACTTCTGTATCAGATGCAGTATCTGTATATATGTAGTTACAAATTATGCTGTCACATGCTGCAGGGGAGGTGCAATGCTTCACTTGCTGTATCAACTTTTCCTCCTCTTCCTCTCTAGGGCATCCACTTATTCTATAAGCCATATATATGTGAAGTTGCTCAAGTGAAGTGTGTCACATTCCATGGGAGAATTCAAGCACAATGTGTATCTGTTGAAGTAACCAGTGACTATTGCCAGGAACCTTTGTTCCTTGTTTAGCCCCACAGTACTCTCCTTTGGCCCTATGAAAGTTGGAGAAGAAAAATCTCACTCCAGAGTGCTAAAAAGTTTAGACGACACTTTAGGCTGCTTAATGCATTCTCTTAGCATGAGAGTAAGGTTTTCTTCTTTTCACAGGTCCTGTTTTGTTAATTTGCACCTTTTATTCCAGGACTTTAAGAAGAGACCACAGAAGACTCACTGCGGTTGGCAGAGACCACTGGAGATCACCTTGCTGGCACCTCAACCATTTGTATCAGGAAGCTGTCATCAGCGGACTCCAGCAATCTCCTAGATCACTTGTGCCCTGCTGTTGTCCCTCCAGCAGACCATTTAACATCACTGCAGTCCCCCATGAGAACCAGGACCTTTGAACATGACCATTCTTCCAGCTGTCTGAAGCAGGCCTCATGTGCTTCACTCAATCCTCCTCCACGCCCCTCTCTCTCAGGAGAAGGATCAAGGCTAACACCACCTGGGTTCCTGTGCCCTTGATCATCATGCCCAGAGCCATATAACCACATGCAATACTTCCCAGGTCACCCAACAGTATCACTAATGCCTAAACAGAAGAGCAGCAGGGAGTATGAGGGCACGATGAGCATCAGCAGGCTTTCTACAACATTCTGAATATGAGCTGCCAACAAGAAGCAAAGCTCTCTGGATGACAGATCAGTTCAGCAGGCAGATTTTGATTTTTATTTTTAAAACCAGAAGTGAACATGTCTGTACGATGAGGTAAACATCTGCATTAGCAGGTGCACTTCTGCTAAATTCTTAGGCCATGTCAAGATGCAGGTTTTTAATTGTAAATTTCTGCAGGGAAAGAAAAAAGAGAATTTAGAATAGTACTAGAACTGTGTTGGCATTTATTAATGCTAATGTTGCTTCTTCAGACAACATAAATTTGCAGCACACCTTTTCATCCAGATTCAATTCCCTCAAGCACATGGGTAAGACTAAGTAGCTCACAGGAATGCTGTAAGCAGCATTCTCAGAAATGTTAGGTGAAACACAGAGGATCTGGTTTTTCTCTACTGGCTTTGTAAGAGAGAAGATGATGGCAACCTCCTCTAGTCAAAACTGAAAGCACTCTGCCCAAGGGCATTAAGGTGAGAGTTTTTTACTCATTTAATAAAGCTGTAATGGTTTTTTTTGGTCAGCATGCTAAATTTGTCAGTAGAATGCTTTGGGGAAAACATTTTGAACACTGTCAGATTAATGGACATAGGATATATTTTATTTTTAAAACTACTTTATTCTTGATATAGCCCATGACCCCCACCTCAAATAATTTAGGCCTTCGTACATGGTAGATTGTCTTGTTGCTAAACTAAGTGGCAATTTTAATCAATGCAGTTCAGTGCTTTTCCTCATGCCTCCTGCAAATCGTACTGTGCACTAATTACCAATGCTGCAGACACACACTGGGGAGTAAGTAGCATTTGCAATAATCAGGCTGCACAGGGAACATCAGAGAAAGGGTAAAACAGCCTCGCAAGCTTTCGAAAAAATTATGTCGATTTCATTAAGTGGTATGTCTTGGTTTGAAGACAGGTGCCTGCTAAGAAAGGTGGGAACCTGCCTTAGAACCAGCAAATGTGAACTCCCCTTCCCTCCGAATTATTATAACTTTGGAATCAAGGGCTTTCAGGCAAAGATATAGGAAAGGAATAACAGGTTTTTACTAGTACCTATAGTGAGGCAAACAATCAATAACACCAGTAGCAATAACAAACAAACAAACAAAAACCAGAAGATGCGGTGACAGAAGTCTCTGAGCTGCCAAGCGCTTTTCCCGTTCGGTGCAGTTCCGGTCCCAGCCGGCAGGGGCGCTGTCGGGCTCCCGGCCGGGCAGGTCGGGTGCGATGACTCCCGCGCACTGCAGGGGGCGCTGTGGCGCGGTCAGCTCTGTGGGTGCGGGTCAGGGCGAGGGAGCGGAAGGCGGGCGGGCGCTGCAGCGGGACGGGCAGGGCAATGGCGGGCGTGCAGCAGACGTGGGGCAGGAGCTCAGAGCAGGGAGCAGGAACACCGGAGACGGGATCACCCAGGCTCGCCGGCAAAAGGTGGCAGGGACTCCTCAATCCACTCTGGTAGGGAAAGCGCAGGGGCGGCAGCCGCCGGGCCCCTTCCATAGAAGCTGCTAGCACAGGAGCACGCCCCGTTCCCAAATGAAAGCTCACTCACCAATGAGAAGAAAAGAGCACAGATCCGAAAAACCTTTCTGCAGCTGCAGCTGAGGAGCCCGCAGTTCCCCCCTCCTGCCTGTCCCGTTGCCGGTGGTCCAGTGAGTGTTACCGAGATGATCAAATCTCTCCTCCCCTCCCCATGCCCAAGCCAGCTCTTTTTCTTTCACAAAAAAAAGTTAATAATCCTTAAGTATCCAGCGATTAGTAAACTAGCGACAGGAATGGGGAAAAATTCCATATCCCTCAACCTCCAACATGGTACCACCACTGCTGATTCTGGTTCTTGAGTATACTAAACAACTTTTTTTTTTTTTTTTCCATATAAAATAGAACAAGTTCAGTAGCCCAGATTAATATTTCACTATAGGGAGAAGCTGAACAGCTGATCTTCTGTATGTATTTATCTTGAATGAATAGCTTGTTCACATTGTGGGAAAGAAAAGCAAATGTTAAGAAGAAGGAATATAAAGACACTAGAATTAAATCTGGGAATTGATTGTGAGGGACGTAAGGGGAAGATAATGCTGTCATGGCTTGAAACAGTAAAGGCAGAACAGAATTCACTGTTAGGCTGGGAGTAGTTAAAACGTCAAGAAAAAACACTGAACCCATCATACTGTGCAGGCACCCACTATTCCTCATAGCTCCTTCTAAGAAGTGGGGGATAGGTACCAAGATCAGGGAAAGCACAGGATTAGAGAATCCTGTACCAACAGTGATAAGTGCACAGAAGGTGCAGATTCAACTGGAAGATGAAGAAGGCAATAGCTTCCCTTATTATACCACTCAGCATATTCAGCAGTCCCATCATCCAGCAAAAGCTGAGCGGACATCCCCTTCTCCCTGTCTATAGTCTTTCAGCATCCCAATAAAATGCACTGATCAGCTCAGAGGTTTGCAGGGAATCTCCACGGAATAAGAGTAAGAGAAAACAAAGAAAACCCAATGGAACATGCACATAGCACCTCAAAATAGAGGACTGGCTACAGAGCTGCTTGCAGATGAGTACGGGGACTTTGGAAGCCCCAGGTGCAACAAATCAGCTTCAAGTGTAATAGTACTTACAGCTTGCTACCTATAGCTTATTAGTATTTGTTTTAAGCTGGTCTGTGGCACCGACATAGTGTGTTCTCATCTGTCTGCAAAAGACTGCATGAGTGAACCCCCAGAGGGATGGCAGTAAGAGGCATAATAGGAAAAAGAGCAAAAGCAGAAAGGAAGAGAATGAGCCATATACACCCTGGGAGCAGGAGCAAAGCTGACTGCAAATTCAGTAGCTATGACACTGCGACACTGTCAGATTAAAACATTTGAAAAAATGTAGAACAAAACATTGTCCTATATTTGAGGAAGAGTAACTTCAATTACTAAAAGTCTCCAGAATTCCTGCTGTTAATTACAGAAACATAGAATGTTTTGGGTTGAAAGAGACCCTAAAGATCAACTAGTTCCAATTTCCCGGCCATGGGCAGGGATGCCAACCACCAAATCATATTGCCCGTATAACCCCATCCAGCCTGGCCCTGAACACTTCCTAGTACAGGGCATTCATAAGTTCCCTAGACAACCTGTTTCAGTGCCTCACCACTCTGTGGGTAAAGAATTTCTTCCTAATATCTAGCCTAAATCTCTCCTCTTTTAGTTTGACACTGTTCCCCCTTGTCCTATCACTACCTGCCTGTGTAAAAAGTTGCTCTCCCTCTTTTTTTAGAAGCCCCCTTCAAATACTGGAAGGTCACAGTGAGGTCTTCCCAGAGGCCTCTCTTCTCAAGGCTGAACAAACCCAGCTCTCAGCCTGTCCTCACAGGAGATGTTCTCCTGTCCTGGCCTAGTCTGGATTTGCTGCAACAGGCCCACACTTTTCTTGGGCTGGGACCCCCAGACTGGATGTAGTAATTCACACAGGGTCTCACAAGGGCAGACTGGAAATGTAGAACAATTTCCCTCCACCTGCTGGCCACACTTCTTTTGATGCAGCCCAGGATGCAGTTGGCCATCCGGGCTGCCATCATGTCTTTTTTCTTCTCAGTGTGAGCAACAACACAACTTCAATGTCTGTGGGGGTTTTTTGTGTTTGTATCATAGCAGAAATTTTGAATTTCAAACATGAGGGAATATTCACTATCCAACAAAACAATCTATGTAAAGAGCCACCCTGGCCCTATACCAAACTAACCTGTTCCCACTGGAATAATAAGGCACACTTCCTATAGTTTTAAAAAATTTGACTTTGCCCTGCGAGAAAACACACGTGTACCACACTTGCTGCAATAACTATGTGTGCAAAAGCATTACTTTAGAACACCATCATTTTCACTAGACTAATTGCTATTATTGTTGACTTTCTAATTATCTAGATTTTTTTCCTCCATTAATAACACTACAAACTTCACCTGATGGCCACTAACTTTTCAAGCTATGCAAATGATATTAGTACTATGGCTGAATACTCCTTCTTGAGTTGAAAATGATGAGTCAACCATTTTGTCAAAAGACCAACATTCATTCACTTGGCTGTTTAACTACTGGAACTTCTACCAAACAGAATGGCTATGAAAGACACAGACTGCTCAACAGTTTACCCTTTACTAAATGATTAAAAGGCATAAATCCTGAAAATGAGTGGGAACCAAAATTAAAGGCTTTTATAGGCATAAATATGCAAAGAAAGAAAATGAGTCTGGTGGGAGAAACCTGATCGTATTGTCTGGCATTAGTGACAGGAGTTGTTTTAGGTCTTATGCATTTTCAGAATGCCTGTAATTTCTTTTTTCATTCATATTTGAGGTAACACAGGTGCAATATACATTATTTACATGCATATGTCAAAGGGTGTTCATTACTTTTGACCCGTTTCCTTACTGTTTTATCTTTCCCATGATCTACAAATAATTTTTCAGAGTTAGTCCTAAGAAAAGGTGCAATACCTAATTTTCAAGAAGGAAGTAATTCCTGTTTCTGGAAAACAATTACAAAAGCTCAGTACAAAAATACAAGGCCTGTAATATACACTTCCTCCAAAACAAACAACATGAAAAAGTGAAGCTTTATTGTCTTTGGACTTACCTCAGATTTACTTATGTTAGCAATTTTTTAGGTCCCCTCTGTGCAGTGTAGTATACTGAGAATAAGCAACCTGCAACTAAGAGCAAATGATTGTCCCTTCATGATGCACTTTTTCTATTGTTTGAAGAAAACTGAACAAACTTTAAGATCATTTTTCAGTAGGACTCTAAGAACTCACTAAGTTACTTCTGTAGCATCGAAAAATGGCAGTCACAGGAACCTGACAGCAAGCAAAGACTGAGCTCAGAGTAGTTTTGTAATACAAAGCTAATTCCTTTTATTTCTCTGTACTCTGCCCAAAGTACCACATATTACCTGCCAAACCCATGGCAGTAACAGAGGATATCGCAACACAGGTGCGTTGTATGTTCTGCCCCAACAATACATGACTGTGGGCTCTGTGGAGAGCATCATGGGTCAGCTCAGAAGAATGGGGACTATCAATTTACTTTTAAGTAACTCTTACTTATAAAGGTCCTGAATTTATCTCTGAGATAGGACATCTCCTCTCACTTTAAGATACACAAGACAGACGTTCGTTGAAATATGACTTGGAAAGAACATTTTTATGGAAACTCTCACAGATATTTTTTAGGACATGCATATGTACTGTGATAGTAATTTTAAAGCCATCAAGACTGAGGCACAGAGTAATAAGGTAATTCTGTTGAGGTCATTGAGCAAGCCAAATGTCCTGGTTCCAGCCAGAACAGGGTTAATTTTTTGCAGTAGACAGGAGGAGGACATGACCAGGACACAGAGGTTACTCTATACCAACTCAGGTCATTGCCAGGGGCTGGAGAAGGGGACTCACTTGCAGGGAGCGAGGTTCCTGAAAATGTGGCAGAGGGAGTTGTCCAGTATTGCCTATTATGGGGGCAGGGGTGCTTGGGGGATTGGGGGTATGGCTTCTGCATGAGTAATTTTTTTTCTTATACCCTCTGTCATTAGTATTGTTGCTGTTACTGTTCAGTTTCTTATCTCATTGCTGTTCCCAGTAGATTGCTCTTCTCTGAACCTGTGATCTTTACCTTTTGTGGCTCCAATTGGAGGGGGGAGGGGGAACTGCACGTGGTTTTAGTGGGAATACTAAATTGGAGAACACCATTCCTAAACCATGACTCCATGATAGAAGGAAAAACTGCAGAAGTCAAAGGCACTGGATCCACACTGCACCTTGGAGCCTGTGCTACCTCACTGATGGCCCTTCCTGCTCTTTTCTCCTGCTCAGAGACCTCAAATTCTTCTCTTTTCTGTCAGAGAAGTTTTAGAAACTAGTATCTTATTGTACTTAAAGAAAAAAATCACTTTTACTTATAAATGGCAAAATGACATTTACACAATCGAAAAAATAGGATTAATTTTAAATAACTAAAATAGTATCCTCTGACATTTCATTATGATGATAATTTTAATTCACATGACAGGTTAGGTTACAGTATTTGTATATTAGATGACAAATGTGCAATGTACAATATAAACAAATTTCCTGTAATTTTAATATTAGGCAGAATAAATTAAATAGCCTTTAAAAATTATATTGAGTATCATTCTAATGCAAAGAACTTCCAAACAATTAAAACTGCTTTAGAAGTCAGTCAGGTGAACACAACAATACAATTCAAATGATTGATCTCTGGCTACAGCTAAGCAGTTAAGTTATCCAAAAAATCAAACAAAAAGAACAACATAATCTTATTGGAACATTGTTGAGAAAGTTATCTGCAAATTAAATAAGAATAACCAAAGCCATATTATGCATTAATGTTTTGGCTTGCTCTACATCCCATAACACACATATACACAAAAAAAGAAGAGGCTTGAAAATATTGTGTCTGCTAAAATACAGAAAAACTCAGAAGCTTAATGGTTCATTTTTTTTTTAATTCCTTAAAGGAATCTGAAGAGAACAGCGAAATCTGTTTTAGCAATATAATATGGGGGATATCTGTGTTACTTTGAATGGTTCTGAATTCACCTGCACTTGTGTGGAACCCTGGCAACACCCTTCATAAAGAAATAAATTGAGAAGGAGATTAAGAACAGTTGGAGTTATTCCGGCAAAAGCAATTTTTTACAATTCTCCAAGGATTCTGATTATTTTAATAATGATGTTTCCATCGCCTGTCTCTCTCACTAAGTCTTTTGTCCTCCTCTTTTGCATCTAAACATCAATTGCATACAAACTGTTGAATATTTTAAATAGAAAAATGCTATTCAGTCTTTAAAATACATGGCCAACCATTATTTTGATATTCACTGCAGTTAATCATGATACATTTATTAATGTGTAAATATCAGACATTTCCTTTGGCATTCCACTCTCCGTTTGCAATTCATTAACATATTGTTATTTTAAAATATTAGTCTCTGAGAAGACACCAGGTTTTCATTGGATTGGTCTCACACTTGCAAAAGCATTTTTATATTCCGAATGCATCAAAACAGCACAATCTCTAGGCAGATACTAAGTGGGATTCACTGAAACACAATGTTAGTTCTAATGGATGGATGATTGTGTTTGGTCTTTTGAAACTTTGAAGTATAGGTAAGTCTTGATCACACAAATTAATAAATCCTAAAGCTGGAGTTAACAATAACCATTACACCCAAATTCTGCAGCTTAGCCCAGCCAATTTTTCAAAAGGTCAGGTTGTGAACTGGAGAAGATCAGGGAGGTCCACCGCATAGCTTTGTTGCCAGGCATCTCTCGTCTGGATTGTTGCAGGCATTTATTAGTATTCGTCAGCAGACTCAACAAAGCAAACAAGAAATTCAAGCACGAATAATAAAATGAAATGCTGCTATATAACCCTTTGTCATTCAGCAAATATGGGACTTTTTAGCTACATTGTTCCTAAACCTGGGTTACTACTTTAATTTTTCTCCACAGTGCAAACTGAATGAGTATGCATGTGTGTTAAATGCAGAGCTCCCTTAACAACTGCAGGACTGCCATTTAATCTGTTGGTAGATGGACCATTTCCTGTGGGAACTCTAGCTATGATTTCCAGATCCACCAAATAAATCTCAGATTAAGATTCCAAATGAAACCTGCCTTTGGCAGATAAAAAATGTCAAGATGGATATAAACAGTAAAATTATAAATTATCTAGGTGTTGCACGATGACTTGATGTGCGTTTTTTGTTTACACTTTCCCTGATATCACAACTATACAAGGCATTCATCAAATGTCACACTTTCATAATACTGGAGGCATCATTAAAACTGTTTGGCTAAGGACCTTGAAGTGTTTAAGCAGTAGCTCAAAAGTATATTTGTGCAAAGTAGAAGAATAAATTTACATATCAGCAGCAGCTCATAAGGGATGGGTAAATATTCTGTTTATCTCTCATTGTAATTCAGGTTAGTTTAAATACAGGGTTTCAGGATATCATTACAGCCTATATGGAGTCATTACATAATTTCCAAACATAGTGTCTACTGGAGTTTTACTAAGCATGCTGTGTTTACGTTTTCTAAACCAACTAAAAACAAAGTAACCCTCCCACCCCATTTGTCTTTTGCTATTGTCATATCAGACAATTGCTTTTCACATATAACCCCTTCCATTATCTAAATCTTAATGATCCAGAACTCCCTTTTATCTAGGCAGGGTCATGTTTCCCAATGCCCATTAATTATAGTGAAAATTCTCTTATCCAAATGTACTCAACCTCCCCTACCACACACAAACAACTAAGGCTTTGCTGAATTAAGAGTTCTAAACAAAATCCCAGGAAACTACAGCTTTAGCAGTAAAGAAAAATACTGCCATTTTAAGTGTCTGACATAAAAGAAATATCACTCTGCATAAAGTGGCCATAAGACACTTTGCCAATGCACCCTCTGCTCCAGTAATGCTTCACTAAAGATGCAGGTGAACTCACAGACAGGAGGCTCCAATGCACTCCCTGAACAACCTGTCCTTTAACAATTTTTAATGTTTTTGCTATGAACTTAAGCCTCATTCTAGCTGTTATAAAAATAGAAGTAATGAAGGTTTCTAAAGAAGAAAATAACCAAATTCCTCTTACACTTGTGCAAGGTCTTCTAAAGCTCCTTCTGAAGCACTACTTAAAAATTACTGTGGTAGTAAGTGCTGTTCTCTCTGAAGTACATTTCAAGACATTCTGAAGTTAGCTGCACTCATACTTTACACACTTAAGATACAAAGGGCCATACTTCAAGGTGTGCATTCTCCCCATCCTTAGTTCTTGCAGTACTCTGTGTAGGTAAGGTCCTAAACGTTTTGAGCGTACCATAAAGGGTTGAACAAAATCATAATCACAACACTGCAGTGAGTCAGGCAAATACTGGATATCTAATTGTGCTTCTGATGAGGAGTCTTTCTGCATGCAGTCTGGCTAAAAATGTGCTGTATTCTACCACTCAAAATGTACAAGGAAAGAAATGGGATGGAAAAAGAAGAGATGAGAATTTAAACGCATGAAGGAGTGATTATATTTACAGGAAAAGACCAAGCAGTATTTGGTGATATTCAGTTATCATTAGCTCACTCTTATCTTCTAAGTCATGTCACACTATTCCTTCTTCTTCCATGGAAGACATTTTCTTCATCTTCCACACTTAGTGTTACTCAGCAGTTACCAGCCACTTTTCCTAGGTTTTAGTCATGAAAGTTCATCCTCTCAGCCTCTTTTCAGCCTCTTACATCATACAGAGAAACCTGCTCTTTGCAAGGGGACCTCTGACAGATAGCACAGTGAGTTTTATGCTGAAAGCACAGCACACATTGAAGACACTGATCAGTTGAGCCACAAGGGTGTAGGGGACACTGCCTCTCTTGCAAACCATGTAGGTTTTTCTGCATAAACACTCTTGCAATATGAAGGCCTTCTTCCCTTCCCAAGTAAACAGCTCTTTATTGCTAAAACATGGTAGGAGAGGGAAACCAGACTCACAGTATCTCCTGTTGAGGCATGTAAAAGATGAAAAAGTCTTCACTAAGACGAGTATGCTTAATTCCGCCTCTGCTACAATCTTGGAATAAGGGCTTTAGATTTACTTTAGAGTGCTTACAGCTGTAGTGGGTATATTCAGGCGAAAGCGGCAGCAGTACCTTTACCATTAGCTGTTTTTGACCCAACTGGAGCATTAGATGAAAAACCCTTTACAATGCCGTATTACTTTCAAGGCTTTCTTTACCCATCCATCTTTGTGTGTGTCAAACTCACACAGTAGAAATTCCAGACTAAAAAGCCTTGTAATTACTATTGCAAAAACAAATCCACAAAAAAGCACATTAAAATCATTACACAACTAGGAGAGCTTTCTACATTCTAATAAGATAGTCAAAGTTAGCAAAAGAAGATGATTCATTTTACTTAACCTATGCACATGACTACATTTCCTCAATTACCATGAATGTAAAAAAAACACAAAAAACCTCAACTCACCACCAGATAAAATACCTCCTTGTGCAAATTTCCCTGCACAAACTGATTCTGCAGTTCTGTTCCAGTCTACATTATCACAGCTCTTTAAAGCTAGTCTCCTCTGAACTGGTCTCCAGACACACAATTTTAAGGTGTATTTACAAGCTGCACATATTCTTTTGAAGTTACATGGAAAGTGTCTATATGGATCTTGACTAAGAATTGCCATCAAATTCTTAGAAGTGAAGTTGGTTCACTGACTTACATTTCAATATATGCTTTAAATACTGGCTTAGCTATATATATATGTGTATATATATATATATGTATATATATATATGTATATATATTTCTATGCTTGAAAAATATAATAACCACATTTTAAGAAAGCAAACCACTTTGCCATTAAAAATAATCAATATATTACCTTGTCTTCAAAATTTACAAATAATAATTATATAATACTTTTAATTCGGGAGTCAGCAAGACTCTAATTTTGTTGTCAAAACAGATCAAACAGTACTTAAAATTTCAAGACTTCTAATTTCTGCCCTGTCCTTAAAGTACAGGTGCTCAGAAATATGACAGAAGCAAAAACATTATAATCGTGAAAGGCTATTTAATACAGAAGTGTAGCTGCACCTATTCAAACATGGTACATGATATGAGTCAAATAAGACACAAATTTAATTCTAGCATTTGCACATTTCCTATCCTGGTAAGTCTTCTGGAAAACTGCCATACCAAGTCCTAAATGTATATATAAGTACAGAAACAACCCAATTTCAGGTTCCCTCTTGCGTTTTCATAGTATTAATATTTTCAGTTTCCATCATGCATGGAAACGCTGCAGAAGTAAAAACTCTACCCCAATACAATGTGCTTCCCCACACCCACCATCACTGCAATGCAAAGATATGCACCCATTTCCCAATACAAGTTTATTTTTATAACTGAGTACTATTCTAGGCTTTCTAGCTTGGCTTCTGAATATTTTTCATTTTTAAGTGGCATAGTCCTCATTGGTCTGCTGCCAATGTTCCTGGTACGTTCTCTCAAGTATCCTTAGAGAGAAATGAAAAAAGGTATTAACCTCCTATTAAAAACTAGGTGCTGTGGAGAAAGGGAACATTTAAACTAGACACAAACACAAAACAACAAGCCTTGCACACAGACTGTTCTTTAATTCTTCCTAATAGAACAGAACAGCAACAAAGTCTTCAATCCACACAGCGATGCTATACTCCAAACAACTCGGAAAGTTAAAAAGAAAATCTCACCTATCAAACACTTCAGATATACTCCTCTTAAACACTACCTTTCTTTCAAGTATTTTATTTTATAACATCTATTAACAGGTTACATATTATCCCACATAACCGCCATAAACCTACCACTTCTCCATATCTAATGTTTTTTCTATTTTTTAAAATTCTCATTGCTTGACTGAATTTTCATCTAGTTAGACGAATTTAATCTCATATTTGCTTTACTGTCCTTATTTGTTGACAAATAATATAATCTCCAATATTTCAGTATGCTATTACAAAAAAAAAACAAAAAAAAAAAACATGACAGGATTATTCTAAACCCAGCTTTTAAACTTCCAAGTTACGAGAAAGGAACATCTAAATACAGTACAGTACCAGCCGCACCAAGGAAAGCTGCAGATGACAGAGCACGCAGAACACAAAATGGCATACTCTTCAACACACACATTTACACAGAAAATGAAAAATTGCTGTGATTAAATATTACAATAAGAAAATGGACCAGAACATCTACCAATGGCACATATTGAACCTTTTGTTGCTGTAATTGACCTATTATCTTTATGATAAGTGAATGTAATTTAGCTGTTAATACCCAAATAAAATTCTAAGAAAAAAAAACCTCTTCATCCAAACCAGTATGATGTCAGGAGATTTACCCATTATCCCTTTTTCTAACTTTCCTAGGAGCAAAAGCATAAAGAGTTACATGACTTATTAATGATTATGCTAAAGAAAAGTGTATAAATTTTTATATATAAAACAAGCATATATATATAAAACAACTTCTATTGGATACATGAATCCATAAGTGTTAGCTTGGAAAAAAACAGTTGTCTAAACAGCACAAAATATTAACTTAATGCATCAGAAAAAAATATATATGAAACTCAGTAACTCTACTCAGTTTTAAAAGTATCTCTGAGCAGCAGAACATAATTTCTTGCACTTAGATGGAAAATATTTCACAGAGAATCAGTTTCATTTGCCTACTTTGGAAACCTTAACCTTTTGAACCATTCTTAGGGTATGCTGACCCCTAAAGGTCTAAAAATACTAAACCTGATTAAGCCATTACACATTTGAATTGTCAGAATACAATTCTCCACTAACTTACACCACCATGACTATTTTTGTTTACAGAGTATATGATTCAAAAACTTTTTAACTTCACTCAGTAACAGCTCAAAATTCCATAAATTAAAAGGGGTCTACAAGTAGTTTATTTTACAGAATAATACAGGCAGAAATTCCTTTACATATGAAAGACAAGCATAATCTCCAAAACGGAGCATTTCTTCTTTCTTCTAAACAGACTCTCCATGAAAAACTTGACATTTATTATCTTTTGAGAGAGAATACATAGTATAAAACTCAAAAAAGGAGATATACAAGAACCTATCAGGCTCTAATACAGAGAGAAACTTTGATGTTCACATGCCTATTCCATTTTGGTTTTTTTAATCTACACATGGTCACTTAGGAGAAAAATCCACCTTCAACTGAAGGTCTCTTTTTTATGTCTTTCCCTTTCCTCCTTCTACATATTATAATCTTGTCACAAGCCACTTTCTGTCAATTCTCTTCTAGAAAGTCAGTCAGTCACATAAGGTACTCTCAAATTCAGTAGGGTTTTTTTTCCCTTAAGTTTCTGTCATGAAACATACAAGAATGTATCTGAGAACCATTGTGTTTGCTCAACAAAATACAAATACAAAAAGATACTTGCATCATGATGAAGATGAAAACTCCATAAACTGGGGATGTTCCGAGTTAACCAAGGCTACTTTTACCTCCAAGTCTTACCTCACTGTCTAAATTCAGCTGAGCTGTTAATGAGAAACTCATTAATATTCGTAGATGGCTTAATCATACCCTAGCCAGGAGTGAGTAGCCAAGAAAATTACCTTAAGACAGATCTTCAGATTTACTGTTAACCATAAAAAAAAAAAGAAGGTTGGAAAGTAAAGAGCAATGTACAGACTAAGAATTTAAACGAGACTTCTGAAAGTTATACAAAAACATTTTCAATAATCCAGAAAATAAAAATGAAGCTTTATATTCATGTAGCAGGTCTCCCATTACTCCAAGTACTTTTAAGGGGCAGTATGTGGTTGTGGGTTTTTTTCCTTTTCTTCCAAAGTCAGTCATATATCAGCAAGAACAAACACACTCCAGTCACTGCCTAGCACTGGTACAACACCTGAGGTTCCTTAATAATATCTTTAAAGTCCCTACCTTTTGACCAGTTCTCCATTTGTTCTTCTGCACTTGTTTGATCTGGCACTGAATCCAGTTTTTGCTTGAAGGTTTCAGAGCTAAAATAAAACAAACTCTAGATAAATAAACTTGAAACAATATAATACACCTACACTTAGCCTTCATTTGACAGAAAATTTACAAGACAAATTATTTTAAATATTTATAACAGGACAATGAAGTCTGCATACTTTAACAGTCAGTGAAAAATTATATATCCCAGTAAAATATTTTTTCTTCACTCATCTGATTTTTATAATTGTTGGGTTCAGCTTTCTGTGGCATGTAATGCCATTGTTGAAATATTTATTAGTTTTTTTCATCTAGAGTCTGGTGTTGGAAGTACACGTTACTGAACACAGCCCAGATCACACCAAGCAGTCCCACTAGAGGCAACAACACTGCTCACTCTGGCACTTACTACAGATGTTGGCATGTGCTTCACTTTACAGCATTCTTTCTCGATTTAATTTCCTAGAAAAAATACAGGTAAATTGGCCCATGACTACACCAACTCTGAATTTGCAGGTCTTTCTAAACAGTTAAATAATGCATCCTAATATTTGCATACATATTGATTCAGACTATAGTTAATTACACAGTTGCAATATTTCATATCTCAAAGATCTCCAAGAAATAACCTCGATAAGACCTATAGTAAAATGTTGTGCCTACCAGGCATCATTTTGAATGTTAAAATAGATGCTCTTTTATGTGTTAAAAATTCAATTATACCCTGTATTGCAAGGAAATCTAAATAAGTTTGTAATCTTAGTAACACAGTAAGCTTACTACAAATTTTATTACTTACTCAAGCACCTTTTTAGAAAGTATTGTACATAAGACAATTTTTGATCTTGAACTCTGCAGTTGTGCTTATTTTGTATGTTTTCCCTGCTATTTTTAAAAATTTTTTACATTTATTAGAAAGATACATGTGTCTTGAAGATACAGTGGCTGGATTATGGAAACATCCAGAGAGTTGTCCTTGTGCTGCAAAATGTAAAAGATTAAAAAAACTACATATTTTAAAATTCAAGCAAATTATACCAAGACACATATCCTAAACAATAAAGCAGCAGCAGAAGTTGCTTTACTACACAACATGAAAAAAACCAGACAATTTAATTTTTATCTTTAAAATTATAAAAAAATTAATTGTACAAACACATAAGATTCAACACAAACATGCACATCAAACATTCAAGAAATACATATTTAGCTCATATTTGTTGTTGACTAAAAATGTGCATGATAAAAAAATGCATAGCATTTGAGGTGCTTAGGTCTTAACACAAAATAACAACTTCACCTCATTTCGCAGAACACAGAGTCCCTTACAAGAATCCCTCAAATGAAGCTGTATGCTTCTTCTTCAATTCTGTGTAACTGTGTTGATTTGAAGTTGGCAATCTTCTTCTAAGTTCCTCATTTACTTTTGGATTAGCTGAAAATATAGAGGGTTATTAATATAAGAAATAGGTTTCTGTCAATGAAGCTATTTCCCTACATATTGCACAAAAAGGCTCATAATAATTGCAGTATTTTAATAAGATATTCATATAGCAAGACATGAAGAAAATATGGTATTTAATAACCTCCGGAGTATTTTAAAACATGTCTTAGGGCCTTAATGTGTCTAGTAATATACTATTTAAAACCATAATTTTATCCCTCCACAATATACAGTCATTCTTCCTCGCCATTTACCCAGCTAATGAATGCCAGCAATTAGTAAAATGTAATCCCATTGCACAATCATTTTAATGCTTTTAGCACTCAGAAAAGTAAACACCAAATTAATACTGCTCAAGCCATATCAGATCCTAGTTGGAAGCAAGCAATTATAGTTCAGCTCCTCAGGTGTAATTAAATGATTGGAATGATTTAGTTCCATAAATGCAAGTTAATTCATAAGCAAGCAACAAATATACTGGGAGTAATTACAAGAAACATTGACAGTCTAAGCAGGGCATGTGCCTTCCTGTACCTGATATAGGAAAATGCTGCCCTCTCCCGGAAATAATAGACTATGGCACAGGGAAAATTTGTGGCCGAAGTCAAGAGGCTCATTTTACAGACTTTGTCTTCATAGGTGAAAGGGGTTCTGCTAATTAATGGGAAATTTCTCGTTTACACATAAAAAAAATAAAAAATATTGTTGATATCAGATTAAGGTCACCTATCGATCAAAGTAAAACAGAAAGATTTTTGGGGCTCCCGAGGGTGTGTCAATTAATTTCCCCATAATTAGAAAAAAAAATGTTAGGATACAGAACAACAAAATATTCCAGACACTAAGTATTTAATCTGGGTGGCTCTGAACACAAACACTGCTGTGGGTAGCTGAGTTGTACACAACACTTACTTGTTGAGGATGTACCTTTACAGAAGGTACCTTGAACATAAGGTTATTTTTAGAACCAAAACTTATTGAACCATCATTATTCAGTTAAACTTCTCCATATCAAAAACTATCAGACGTGGCTATTAAGGTTTTCACACAAGGAATCATCAGAAAAATAGAATACAATTATTCTAAATCTTTTGAAGACAATCTGTTAATAATCAATGTGTAATAATGAGAGGAAATTAAAGCTGGAGATTACAATAAAGTGTACTGGTAGACTGAGACAAAACTGAAAATACAAAAGGAAATCACAACCCAAACGCTAGAGTTAATTTTAAATCTAATTTCCTTATTCACTGTCTATTTCTTCAACCTGTACTAGTGTAAAACTACTTGGACATCATGAAAGAAAGTGATAATAAAAAAAGAAATCGTCCTTATCTGTTAAATATAAAATGCAACAGTCACATGAAATTCATAGTTAAGTACAACAATGAAAGAACTCTCACACCTAACTGTTTTGCCATCTACAGATATACCAAATGCTTCCCAATGCTGCATATAGCAGCATGGGAGAAAAATCACATGCTGTGGTAGGATGTAATATTTTCCACAGAGAAACTGTAGGAAAGCTTAATTCAGAAGTACCTGATCACTCTAAAAGCCTGAAATTGTTCTTTACCAATATAACTTTGGCATAAAAATATTTATTTGTTCCAGATCTTGGTGTATTTCAAAACAAACCTAAGCTGTACACAAATACTTTTGCTGCTGCTCTACTTACTATGGAAAAGAAAAAAATTATTTTAAGAAGACATATTATTAAAAGTTTAAAATGTACTGCACATTTGCTTTGCCCTTTGATGTCACAGTCCTATTTTTCTATTCAAATCTTGTACACTGTAAGTTAATTGCTTTTGGAAACTACTTATTATTCATGTAAAAATTAATGTGCCAATGTGTTTAAATCCTTTTAAATGACCATTCATGCATCTTTCTTCTTTAAGTACCAATGAAATCTGTCAAAGATATCAATGCAAGATGGTTTTAGATAAAGTTCTAATATAGATTTTTTCTGCTAACATAAGATTTTCATTTTCGTCAACTTTACTTAAATTCCATTAATTTTTTAAGCTGCTTTTAATAAATTCACAAGTAAAAAATTTTAGGCTCCATAGTCTGTCATTTGTGTTCCAGCTGACTTTATGAATATTAATAACAGTGTTATCCTGATTAAATAGGCTTCATATAAAATCCCTGTGAATCCTATAGCTCAGACATCTCATTTTTCCAACTCTTTATGAATTTGGATTCAGACATTAAACTGGAAAAAACCTTAAAACACAGATTCAATGGTACATTGGGGTACCCTTAAGCAAAAAATTAGATGTTCTAATGATTCAAATAATTAAAATTGATAGGACCACATATTGAGATTTCAGGCTTTCTGTACATATGCAACATATTTTAATGAAAACATCAACACTTCACAGACAAGGGATTAAGAATCTATTATAAAATACCTGTCCTAATGCTTACCTTAAACAGATGATATAATCTTAAATCTTCATATATGGAGTGCTGATTTGGAGAAGTATTTTCCAAAGAGAAAGAAATTTGTGGATGCTTAATTACATAAGCATACACATGAAATATGTGAACATTCTAGTTTACCATAGGAGCCCAGAGAAAAACAGCATTAACTTTTTAATGGTTTATACTTCAGGAAAACCAACCTTCTTCTTAAGAATGTCAAATAGAAGCACACAGGAAATATTAATATTATCCTATGAGACTCCTGCAGTCCCAGTTTCAAACTGTTAACTTCTTTCCATGCTTATATGTTTGAATTAGTTACATCTATGACAGACAAAAATGGAAAATTAAGCTTACTGCGCTGCCTTTACTTTTTTATATAGTGCTAACTAGGATGACTGCTTCCTCATCCATTCAGGGAAATATTCTGAAAAAATGCCATTAAAATACTTCGCCTTTCAGTACCTTGGAATATGAATGGATTTTAGGAGGAAAAAAAATAAACAAATAAACCTAAACAAAATATGGCTTATTCAAAAGGATGGCATACCAATCCTGGTTCTAATTATTCATCAACACAAGCACTTAATAGGAATTAAATAAAAACAAGAGGTATATAAAAGTAACATGCATCTGCAAGACAGGAAGCATACAGTGCTTTACTTGTGCAGTTCCAAACAGCTTTTATTACAGCTGTAGCAGTATTTCTTCTCTGAGGTAAAAAAACAACCTCTTGAGTGTCTGCAGAATAACTACTATACAAAGGACCACTCCACAATAACTCCAACCCCACAACAGCACCACAGTAACACTAATGCCAGTGCTTTCTCTCCCTGAGCAGGACTGAGAAGTCCATCATCTAAGCTGGAGTTCAGTTACTGATTCCCCTCCTCAGGAACAGAAAAACTGTTGGAACCGCTCTATATGGAGACCCAGTGACAGCATACCCCCATTCCCTGGTCTTGCCTTGACAGGTTTTGAAGTCAACCACTGAATCATGGCCTTTGCTGCTGTGACAGGATGCAAGCACTTGCTGGTGTTGACCAAATTCACCCATTCTTCAAAAAAAGTCCTCCAGTCTCGGGAGAGTTTTTCTGCACAGAGGGCTATCCCACCTGCCTTACCTCTGGTGGAACAAGAGAGCCGTTCCCACTATCCCTTGAAACCACACTGAGCCAGTTTTTGTCTCCCTTAAAGATGCAGTTAACAGTTGCCATTGACAGTGCAGGGATGAAACACCCTATAGTTTATGAACAGGGAAACAGAGAATGAATTTTAGCATTATTTCTATAAGATTAATTAGATTGCCAGGATCTTCTAAAATATCCTGAAACGTTTAGCCCCAGGGCATGCTTAACCAAAAAACTTAATTTAGGAGGGTATGCTACATAAAAATCAGTTGCCTTCTCAAAGCATTTCCCCAGGGAACAAACAGACAGTTTTCTTAGGCCAGGTGGATGGCAAGTTTTGATTCAATGACACACTCCTCCAAAAAGAGTCACATTTCCTCTCTATCTTATGAAACTATGGCAAATGAGAAATCTAAGGCAATTTTAAGTAAGTTAAAACTAGCTTTGGACAGTTATAAAAACACTAGTCAAAGATGACAGAAATAGCCAATTCAAATATTTGTTACATGTGGACTAATATTCATCTGTTAGATACTTAAAATCTATCAAATGAATCATACTTTGATTACAGAGGTACTTATTGTATTATATTGTATTACTTTTATATGCTTTTAAATAAAGTAGCTCATGCAAAATACTGTATTTTGTATCTAAGAATACAAAGCATAGGCAAGTGGATTAACGCCGTAAATGCATGAATGCAGCGTGAGTAGTACTTTGAATTCATAATTCTTGCAATGCTAAAAAGACTTCAAGATTTGGTTAATAAAAGCAACTTCATTATCTGGAAGCTTGAGAAAAACATTTTCCCAGAGGGCAACGCGAAGCAATAATCCCTGGCTTGTCTTCGCTGCTGGTTCTTGACCCAAAAGAAGGTAAGACATACGCAGTTGGTTTCAACTAACCTGCATAAATCAGAAAAGGCATGAAGAAAAAGGGCTCAGGTATTTTTCCTCTAATGCTGCAGCAGTTTCTTCATATTCTCACTACAAAATTTGCATCTGGTGCTTTTAATGATGGCATACCATCAGCCAAAGAGCACTTACTCTCTTTGTCATGCTTTTGACAAAGGCATGAGAGGATGCATAAAAAATGCAAGTAGTTACAATAGGTTTCACTTATGCCTAAATTAAACTTAATTGGATAAAGGACATGTACTTTCCTCTTTATTTTTTTCTCCCTAAATTGAACTCAGTGTCTTCAAGGCTCAATTCTCTCTGTGTGCATCAGGAAATGTTTATGTGCATATTAGCTCACCAACAGCTTCCTATCTCTTCTGCCCTCTGATATATTCTCTCTTTCACAATAAAAATGTTCATTTGTATTTTATTTACTGAACAATCTCCATTGTCTTCTTTCCCAGTTTTTAGCTGTCCTATGTCCTCTAATTCTTTTTCCTTAGTTTTGTCTTCTCTATGACAATACATGCCTTTTCCCCCCACCCACCACCTCTCTGAAATGTAAAGAAAACTGCAGAGAATATTGTCAAAGACTCTCCTTTTTTGCAGCTTTTCTAATCTTGCTGTGCACTCTGTGAAGCAGCTTTCTTCTGTGACACTCTAGCTAACATTATTTTCATTCTAGTAATGAAACTATGACATGCTTTGATCAGGTGGGAACAGCTAAATCATTTAGCTGTCCTTCAGTTTTGTTGTAAACACTACACTGGCCTTACACCTCAGCACTATACATCACATTGTATATTGTTATATACAGCCAGATCTCCATTTCTAAACAGTTTACAACCAGACTGTGATTTCCATAGTCTTTACAGATAGGAACAAATATGTGCATTTTAAACTAGATGTTGTCTTATCTGGAGCCAAAAGAGCATTTAATAGAATATTTTAGTAGAATCAGCACTACACAGTGGGAAGGGCTACCTGTGTATTACACTGTTGACGGTCTCACAGTCAGCAGACAAAGGGAAGTCATTAAATCCCTCTATTTGGCACATCTGAAGTGCTGCATCCGGTCTGACCTGCTCATGGATATCCTGAAACTAAGTCCAACAGATGACTCAAGATGATTAGGGGTCTGCAGGACATGAGTTATGAGGAATTTGGAAGAGTTTGGTTAGCTGGTTTTACAGAGAGAAGGCTAAACAGGCATTTTATTGGGTTTTAGCTGCCTTGTGAGCAAATATAAAGAAGACATAGACAGATCCTTCTGACAGAGACAAGATGCAACACAGAAAACTCAAGAGTTATGGGGAAGAGAAAATTTCTCACTGTGAGGAAGGTCACTGGAACAAGTTTCTTAGAAATGTTACAGAATCTCTATGGCCGGACATGGGCAAAATCCATCTGGATATATCAACCCAATCTAACTTTGGAGATTGCCCCATTCTGAACGGCATGATAAGCACAGATCACTTCCTGCCTACCTATTTTATTTTTCTAAGGATTGCAACAAAACAAACCCACCAGAACTAGAATTCGTGCAACAGAAAAAAATACTAGGTTGCTTTCTGCTTTACAGGGTAGGTCAGTAGAGCCCCTGACCTACCAACAGCCAAATAGCAGTGAGGCACAACCAAAGAAAACCCATTTGGCAGACAGGCTAAATGCCAACAGGGAGGAAACAGTCCAATAGCAGCACCTGCACAGCATTTTGAGCTCTACTGGTCTTGAGCACCCTATTTTCTTCAGTTTACTACATGACTGCATGATTTAGCATTAAGCCAAATGTCAAATACTGGTTTGCACCCCACCCTTCAGTAAACCAAAACTGGACCACTGATACAGTTTTTTACCAATCTTTCTGAAAGCTTGGGCCTCAAGCCGCACAAAATCCATCCCTTCCCCAAACTTGAAAAAATGTCACTGTGACTAAAGAGCTCCAAAGCTAATTATGGAAATTATTCAAGAAACATGAGTCTACAGTGCTTATGTTCACAAAATTAATTGTATAGTATATTCAATATATTGAAATTCTCAAATCTCCAAATCATACTTTCTTTTATCACAGGATTAAGATGCTCACCCAGATTTTACCATAAAAGCAAAAATAAAATCACAAAACATTATATGCACATAAAAATGTGAAGTAGTAACTTAGTGCCAAATTCACAAACCACTAGTACAACTAATAGCATTAAGCAGAAATTATGTCTCCTGCCAAAAACATTCCAATTGTTTGGCTGGCTTCACAAAAAGAAATAAGATTGAACAGGGACTTAGCGAAGAAAAAGAGGCAAAAAACCACATTGAAGCAGAGAAACTTGATTTATCCAGCCAACTCACATTTCTCAAAGTACCTTTAAACAGCACCATTTTTCCTGACAGCAAATGCAGTAAAAAGAAAAAGCATAAAAGCTACAAACAGTGTGGATATTGGAGCCTGACCAAAAACTATCATGAGCATGGAACATGCAGAGGCCTGTCAGAAATGTGCCAACCTTTCAAGATGCAATCCTGTACATGGGGACTGAGAGAGGCCTGTTGGTTTCCTGCAGGGAAATACAGCCACAGCAGTTACGTATCCGTCAGGCTGTTTTAAGCAGCATGAAAACACAAATGCGCCTCCACCACTGTCATAAAGCAGCAGATCCAGTGCACTGGTTCTACCCAAATTAGGCAACTACTCCAATTCTATAGCATATGCTTCAGCGGCTGAAAGGAGTCCTATCGCCTGAGATTTAACAAGCTGAAAAGCTCAGAGAAGTAAAATAACACTGACTCCACATTAGCCCTATTTGTTCTTTACAAGCAAATTAACTAAACTATCATCTTCTTACTGGAAGAGAACACCATCCTTCAATTACAAGCGTAATTGCTCCCTAAAACATGCTTGCACAGCAGTAAAAGCATTGGAACATAGACTGTTGCCCAAGTGTGAACACAGACATATATTTTGACTCCATAAACATACAGTCTTGCCTGAACTTCTGATTTTTTATTTTTTTTTTTTTACATTTAGCAACTAGATCCAGTACATAGTGCCTTCATTGCCTATGAATAGTAATTTCACCCTTGTAAGCAAGAACTGGAACTTACAGAGAAATGGCACACTTCAGGATGTGTCCAGAGAAGGACAATGAATCTGGTGAAGGGTCTGGAGCACAAGCCTTACGAAGAGCTGCTGAGGGAGCTGTGATGCTTAGCCTGGAGAAAAAAGGAGGCTGAGAGAAGAACTTACTGCTCTCTCCAACTACCTGAAAGGAGGCTGTAGTGAGGCAGGGGTCAGTCTCTTCTTCCAAGTAACAAGCAAGAGGTCAAGAAGAAATGGCCTCAGGTTACACCAGGGAAGGTATAGACTGGATATCAGGGAAAATTTCCTCAGAAAGGTTTGGCAAGCTTTGGAACAGGCTTCTCAGGGAAGTGGTGGAGTCACCATCCCTGGATGTATTTAAAAGATGTGTAGATGTAGTGCTAGAGAATACAGTCTAGTGGTGGTCTTGGCCGTGCTGCATTAATGGTTGGACTTGATCTTAAATGTCTTTTCCAACTAAATTATCCTTGGATTTTATGTTTGCTACACTCCCACAACAACATTTCTGAGCATTTTCAGCACCTGTACATTGACAGTGTACTTTACAACATGCTTAACATGCATGATATATAGCATGTCCTATGTGCAGTTGCTTATTTAGGTATGATTAGCAGGCTTGTGATTTTAGAAACTTAATCCAGATGCTTCCCTGAAATTTATTGCAATATCAAAGACAGCTGAAAACCAGTACTATTCAAAATAACGAGCTACACATTCAGAAACAGTCTTGGACTCCCAGAGAAGAATCAGATATTCTGAGGTGGGCCAAAGCTCAATCAGAACCAGAGACGAGTCAGTGAAATTAAGTCTGTTGAGAACGTCCAGAATTTAAATGCAAGCTAAAGATTGAAGAGGCTAAATCTGAAAACATAGCAATTGCTGCACTATTTCCTTATCTTCCTCCAACAAAGGAAGGTGCAAAATTAAAGGGAAGTCACCATAGACTTCGAATCAGTGCCAGGTAGCTGGAAAGAAAACTACAAACAAACAAGCAAACAACAACAAAAGGGAAAAAAAAAACAAAGGGAAAAAAGAGGCATTAGCTGAAGTTTAAAAAGTTCATTAAGATTATCCGTCACATCACAGATATTTCTGGCAGTGGATCTTTTTCCTGCCAAACTTTAAGAAAGCAATACAAAACAACTACAAACGAGGTTACAAATCAAACTCCTGCATTTTTTAATGTCAAGGAAAACAACATATTTATCCCTTAACTCTAGTTTGGAAAAAATCCAAAACCTTCTCACAGCTGAAACTTACAAAAAATAAGTCAACTTCACCCAGGAGACAGAAAATTCCTTCTGTGAAAAGAAAAAAATCTGCCTAAAATGTTAAAAGTTACACACAATGGAAAACTTAGTTACAAAAGGTCTTCCAAAGCAAGGTGCAGGAGAATTTTAAACCCAAGCAGAAATGTCAGAACGCGCATAATGAGAAGTCCGTCATTTCAGTTCTTTTTCAATCAATGAAATAGTCCAGCTTTTTTTTTAAAAATTTAAAGTATTTGAGTTCATAGAACATTCTCATTCTTCAATCTTTTAATTATTTATAAAGATATGCAGCACACAATTAAGAAGCTGGACAAACATGTTTTCTAAAAAATACAGATTTATTTACTGGGTTTTGAAGAATTTTAAACCCTTAGTAAGCACATTATTCAGCCAAAACCATGAAAGTGATTTACAGTGGAGAAGCCCTAGAGAACTCCTCTGAGAATATGAACTATAAAGAGTTTCATATAAGTTGAGGGTTATACAACTGACACAAAAACTTTTTATTAGAGGTTCTGAGCCTTAACATCAGATTCTTTCCACAAAAACAAATGGAACAAAAATCCTAGAAAAATTAAAGACCTAGGATTATCTAGCCATTTTCAGCATGATTATTCTCCTTGGGTTTTTTCGGTTTTTTTGTTTGTTTGTTTGTTTGTTTTTGTAAAAGGAAACTGATGTTTTTTTTCTTTCTTGCCAGTTCACCTTAAATTCCAGTATCTTATATTAATTTTTCCTTGATTCATCAAGATGCAGTCATGTTTTTATTACCAAAACACTAGAGCTGAGATAGCAGCTGAATATTGGCCCCAGACCAGTTATTCCTGGGCGGACCTAAGGAGTTCTAAATCCACTTACTAGATGAAGGAGGAAAAACCCCTCCTTAGTACTTCTGAAACCCCGGCTTATTTTGATGACTGCTTTCTTTTGCACATAATTGTGCTAATATTTTGAGGCTTGTTTGTCAGATGTTCTGGTTATTATGTATTTCACTGCTTGGCATCACTAAAAGATTAAAATTTAGAAAAAAAATCAAGACTTTATAGCTGTAGAAGTGTAGATAAAATACAAGATTAAAAAAAAAAAGGAAAATCTGGCCAACAGTTCAAATACTCAGAATAATTCTGAATACATTCTTGGACACTGTGAAGTTGCAAGACTTGCAGGCTCCACAGTTTTATCTCCCCTTTCATGCTGAAGGAGCACCTGACAAAGTTAGGTATGTGCACTAATATGGCTTCTGTGCCTAATCATTACACTAAGAAAACTCCTAAATAACTTCCTCTTTCACAGTCCAGCTGGGAGGAAAGAAGAGAGAAAGTCTTCTGAAATATTTCCTAAAATTCATTGTAAATTAAAGCAACATTTTTTAGTGCTGCGCTTTCATAACTCCTAACTGTCAAAGGCAAATCTTAACATGCTCAGATTTTAATGTAAAAAAAAACAACAAAAAAACAACAAAAAAAAAAGCCAAGAAAAAAAAAAAAACATAATTTTTCTGGTACAAGTTATGACCCTTTGACACTGCTTTCAAAGTGGTCTTCAATATTTGTCTTTTGATTTCTTCAAGACTTCAAAGCCATGATATCCAATCAATTGTTTCTGTTCATATTTCTGTTTATCCAAAGAAAGTATTCCATTGTAGGTTCTTCAGCTGGACTGTGCATCTGCTGAGCAGTCTGGTTTGGGAAAGGAGGTATTGTGGAAAGATTGCAGTTTTTGCCATAACTTGTTCTCTGCCTGAAAAGAGTTAAGTGAGTTTAAATTAATTTACTCACCACACTGAACTTTACTGAAATGTATGAGTATTTTTGTTTTTTATCAACGAGACTCACTACATACAAACTAAACCTAAGCAAAAGGTAGTTCAGCACTTACAAGGTTTTCCACAGTGCTTTCAGGACAGATTGAAACACCTACACTCAGACATCCATAAATAGAGACCTCCCTAAAAACCTGTTTCTCAAGACATTTGAGAAGTCCAGAGACCCCCATAACTAGCAAACCCATGCTCTGATCACATTTTTCTTCAATCAGATGAGATAAAGTTTAGTTTCAAAACACTATGGATAACATCTGATAACTTTTATGAACTTCTTTATAACTGGGGTTTAACATTAATCTGAATGAATTTCTATAGCAACTGGAACAAAATTTTTCTTTTATTTACAGTATCATTCCTGTATTACTAAACAGCGGCACTTTCACAAATAATTATATTATACAGAATTACAGTTTAAAAAAACCCATCACTGGTTTCTTTACATGTGGGATTTTTATGTGCTGAAGAGGTACAGATAATTCTTAATTTCCCTGACCTCTCTAATGAACTGAAGGGCTGTATTATTGGAAAGAAAGTGTCATAGGTAACACTAAATCGGTTCTCAATAAAGTACCTAGTTGTTTTTTTTTTTAAGTTGTTGTTAACTTCTAAGGTAAATTTTGATACATCTGGAGGGGAACCTCACAATGAAAGCAGCCTATGGTATTTATATAAGTTTTCTCTCTAGTGCAAGACAGTGAATGTTTGCCAAAAGAATTGTACATCCAGGAGGGTTTTTGAAATATGAAAGATACTTTTAAACTATGAAGAGAATTATAATTTTTGCCTAATATTTAGTAACCTTCAGATACTGTAATTCCACTTCAGATCCTGGAAAAACATTCCGGAGACAAATATTAGTCTACCACTGGATAGTGAAGAGGAGGAACAAAATTACATTTCAAGGGGAAACTGTTTTAATTACAGTTACCTTGTACACCTGCACGCCAGTCACCTTCAGTACATTGTGGGAAGTGTTACACCCCACAACTCTGTTTATTCTTGCTACCATCAAATTCTGAGTCCATAAAGCAAGAAGCTCAAGTTTGCTCCCAGACATATTTATATCACCCTACATTTATGCTGCTGTAGTGCAGAAAACTAACTTAAACACCCTTAACTGGTTGACTGTACATCCCACAGTAACAGTCTCTGGAGACACCCATCGCACCCTAATCCATAACCATTATGACAAAGGAATCCTTCATAGAGGCTTCATTCTTTTATGTTTCAGGATACCATGAACAAACAGGTGGACTGGGTCCACTGGTGCCCTTTCACAATTGTATTGAATCAGGAATGGCCTCACTATGATCCTGAAAGAAATCCAGTTGTATCAAAAATTGGAGGTGAGTCTATTCTCACAGGTAGCTGCATTTCTGTATCTGTACTTCTGAAGTCTAATCAATTTTCAGCATTTGGAAAGAAAGTCTGATTCCATGGAAGCAGACCTCAGGGATCTGATTGCCAGCCCAGCAGATGAAAGCTGCTGGGCTCCTGCCTGCACAGAAGCTTACCAAACACTATACTAGACTCCATAGCTGTTAAACCATTTGGAATGCAAAACCATTTACCCTGAATCCTACCTGACCAAACAAGGATCAGATTCTGACCCTGAAGCAGCGGCCCTTCCTTTGCTGAAGCAGAACAAGTTACAAGCTTATGAAAAACTTACAACTTCTGAAGAAAACAAAGATCATTTGTAATCCCAGCACTTACCTAGAAGAGCTGCTCAGTGACACCAGTTCCTCACTCTCCAACCGCCAAGTCACTACTCATTGCCACAACTCTGAGGTGATCTAACTCAGGTAACAGTGGCAAATTCCTGACCTCAGTGACACTGGTACTTTGACAGGAGCCCAAAAAGCTGGACTCCGTAAAAAGCAACAGGTGCAGAACTCCTTGTTTCCAAATAAAGGCAATCAATGAAGACATGTTTCGGAAGCCAACAAATGTGAAAAATGTCTAGCTTGACAAAATACCTGTCAGGTCCAGAAACATTTTTTTGTGAAGTGGATGCCATATTAAGAAGTCTATTTTTTATCGTCCTAGGACACAAAAGCTCCAACACACTACATATGAAAAAAACTATCACTGACTATTACATCTTATTTATTAAATGAGTGTGGTAAGATGAGTGGCAGCCATTTCAGTTCGCTACCTAAATGTTTCAAATTCTGGCTTGTAATTTGGTTACTGAGAGGTTGCCTTCTTTAGTTCAAACTGACCAAGATGCTCAGCTGAAGTACCCAAAACAGAGTCACTTCTGCAAAAACCTAGAATCCATTTTATTGTCCTTTCAAGTCTGAAAAATAGTTATATATCCTCCTCTTGAAGACATACCAGAGATCTGATTCTGGATAAAATAAACTTTCCTGACAGGCAGCAATTTATTACAGAAATGTACTCTTAAATAATGGGCTCCACCATCTACATAGCATTTGGACCCCATCAACTACATCTCCAACACATGCAAGACCTTTCGAATAGCGCCAATCTAATTTCTCAGTGTTACTGTCACAACAGTTCCATCCTCACTCACATACCTCAAGTTTTGCATTAATCTCTACTTAGCACAGGTATGTTAATTTGCCTACAGATAATATATGGGAGGATGCAGAGAGCATTGATACCTATTCACACCTTTGAAAAACCAAAACCACTCTAACCTCTAACATTATAATGCAAGTAAAGAATGTATAGTAGGAAAGATGGTGCTTATCAATTTCATTTTACTCACTTCGTATTTTCTCCAGTAGCAATGTGTTTTGCAAGTGAAGGGGTTTCCTTTTACTTGACCTTGGCATTCATCAGGACCATACTATGATTTATATTGAGAATTCCAGGCCTTTATCTGATCTTATAAATAAATGTAAAATACATAAAACAATTATCCTAGTGTAAAATTGAATTTTATCTCTCTGCAATCAGCTTTTGTCTATGATACATATTACTATGTTTGAATACAATTCAAAATTAATAATAGGTATAATTTATTTTCTGACTTTTCATTATCTTGACATTTTAACAATCTTTTTTTTATATACTCAGGCTTTAATTTTATCTCGGGCTTCAACCCCACAGTTCCTTTTCAGACATGTACAATGTGTCTTTCAGAATATCCATTCAAGGAATAAGCCTGCTAAAAGAACACATTGGCCATTTAACAGACCAAGAGAAAGTATTAAAAAATAGCAGGGCTTTATAACAAAGAAAAACACTAGATTATGAGAGAAAATGTAGTACTGCATGTAAATGACAGAAAAAAACACATTTTAGAAGAAATCACAAGTTACAGTGAAGAAGTAAAAATAGAGTTCTGAAGTTGGTGATTCTGGAAAATTAGTACCAGACATTTTAAATTTAATTTTTTTAATAGCTAAAAGGGACAGCCAAGGAAGTCCTTTTCCTATTAAAGGGCAGTCACCACTTTTTATTGAATGCCATAGCATTAGTAATTTAATATAGAGATTAGTCTTATCTGGACATGAGGCTTTCAGTACTTTAACAAGTAATTTTTTGGCCTTAAATGTAATTTATACAAATGCACCAATCTAATAGTTTACTTTCTTTTCTTAGTTCAATTAATTAACTTCAACTAACCGTCCTCAATGTTTTACTACTTCAGACATACATATGTTGACTTCAAGAAAGTATGTCTCAAGTCAAGTTCTCACTACCATGTAAGGCCTAAGCAGACTTCATATGCAAGTGCTACGGTTTACACAGAAGACTTAATTTAAAGCAAAAGGCTCAGAATTAGAGAAGGTCAGATAAGACATGAAAAAAAAAGAAAAAAAGACACAGACATACACAATACAGCATGAGAAAATATCCTAAAGGGATTGCAATGAATAAATACAAAGAATGTCATGGCTATATGGGCTGACAGCAAAAGTGTCACTTTCCATCCAGGGCAAGAAGTCCACTCCGCACAAAGCCAGACTGGCAACGCCACAGCTGTTTGTGCAGCAGCAATGGGATTCCTTCATGTCTGCAGCAAATGAAGCTGCTCACTGGGCCTTTGTGATTAGAGGAGGAATGTGATAACCACGGTGGTCTAGACTGCTGTAAGTAAAAACAACACGTCCCAAAATGAGTGGCCCTTGGTCTGAAGTGGCTGTGGTCAGGATGAGGCATGTTTAGGAAGTAGTCCCTCAAATACCTTGTGATAAACATATGTGGAGAAAATAACACAAAAGAACAGTGTAGTTAACTGAATAAAAGGTTAAAGAAAATAAACAATATTTTTGCAGCTTAGCATTTATTTGTGAACTGCTGGTGCAACTCTATGCTTGACAGAAAAGCTATGAGGCTTTTGGTAGCTTGACAAGACAATCTACAAGCTTGAATGAAATGTTCAGCTTAAGGAATTAGAATAAATCTGATGACTGATGTGCTACAGAACGTGACAGACTGTCATCTGTTTTAAACAGGATTTCTGTTGCATGTACCAAAAGGAATACTTTCCCATTACCTTAAACATACTAAGACTTTTCCCAATGAATTTTGGCTAATCTATTAAGACAAAAGATCTCCCCAAACTCTTGCCATTTCAATAAAATAATGAAATAGCCATTTGGTTTATTTGCATAATTAATTCATGCTGACACTATAATTCTATGGTATATTTACAACCAATCACAAAAGTATACAACAAAAACAATTACTCTAACTTCCTGAATTAACTATAAAATACGCACAATAAGTGATTAAAATAGCTTATCTAAACACTATTTGTATACAGACTTTCACATGTAGAAATATCAAATACTTTATCTGTTATCAAAGCAGATTTTATACAAAAATAGGTCCAGGCATTCCTCAATAGCTTTTGAAAATCAAGAAAAAAATTATCAAAAAACCTACAGTCAAATGGTATTGCAACAGATAGCTAGGGATATAATAAAAAAACACTAGTTTTAATTTGGCCAAATACTTAAAAATTGTAAACCATTAATTATATACATTGACACACATATAAACAATGTAAGATAAAAATCCTTGGAATATAATTTATGCTATTTTAAAAACCACATAAGCATCAAAAACTTTGGCAAGATCTAGGGTGAAACAGGAATATCCCTCCTCTAGGTAAAGAGGCCCTGTAGGAATTACTAAGGTGTTTTACCACCTCCTTATCCTAGAGATAATGACTCAAATCTGTCCCACAAACATAAAATATGGAAAAAAGGATTTTGTGATATCCACCTGGAATCTGTACCTTATATATAGGGAATGGGCAAAACTGCTTATTGGTGGATAAAGCCCAGAAACATCAGTTTGAACCACACTGCATTTGCAAAGC
Organism: Pardalotus punctatus; assembly: GCA_013400915.1. NCBI lineage: Eukaryota > Metazoa > Chordata > Aves > Passeriformes > Pardalotidae > Pardalotus > Pardalotus punctatus. Next base: position 13,380 of record VZTX01009146.1, on the reverse strand, counting down.
TGAGCAGGGAAGCCAGCACAAAGAGGAATACAGCTCCAAAGAGGAATACAGTCCACCTCCAAAGAGGAGTAAGAACGAAACCACCACCAAAGTCACTGAACCTTCAGAAATGGCTAAGGGTCAAAAGTGCATTAAGATACATCACCTATCAGGTGAATTTCACTCTTGGTTAGCTGATTAATTGGTGTTCAACTATAATTTCATACAACACATTTCTAAGAACAGAACAGTCCATATTGTTTAGCTCATAAATGTCCATATTAGACTAATTTACCTTGCTAGTTCTCTTTACTGCTATACAAGACTACCACAATTACTGGTAACTAACCCAGCAGAAAAACTGTTTCTAGGCATGGGCCAGATGGCAAGTATAATACCATGTTTTACTGACAGAATACAGTTAAGATTTTGAAAGATGCTTTGCCATTACAGCTTTTATGTCCATAATAAAAGCTAAACTCAGCTTATTAAATAAGAATATTAAAGCTTTGCCCAGTCCTGCTGCTAAGATGCAAATTTAAATCCTAAAAAAAGTTCAAGGACTCCAGTCAAAATACTTTTGCTTTTAAGACTGCAGCTACTCATCCTGCCATCTGCACACAGAAGCCACTCAGACCTCAAAAGACCAAGAGATCTTTTCCAATCAGTTGTTGTTTTATAGCTGATCAATGTAGAAAATCACAAACCTCTGCACAATCTAATGTTTTGCTCTGTTTTCTGCAGTTCTTTATACAGCTCAGTTACCATAATCTCCTTCCTCACATAATGTACCCTGTTAACAAAAAACACTGTTGCAGGGATAAAATCTCATGCTAGAGGCAACTATCAATAGGTCTTTGAAGTGCTCTGTACAGTCAGCAAAAAAATGTATTACTTATGCTTATATCAGAATTACAAATTAATCTGTTTCAGTTACCACCTGTGATCTTTTGGATTGAGAGAGAACCAGAGCCTAGAAGCTCTGATACTTCCCAAAGCTTTTCACAATTGCTAGCTCTACTTTTCTATCATCTTCCCTGGTCAAAACATCAGTCCTCACTATAACCTTTGCTATTCAACATGTGCTGTACTTCCGTGCTGAATGCTTCAGGCACTACATAAAATCTCTCAAAGGACTCAGGTGCTGATACACAAGGAATGCTGAACACACAGAGGTGGTCTCCACTTTCTTCAGAGCCACTGCCAAATTCAACTGATGCATCAAGCACAGAAAAACATTGGTTATCAGTCATCTTTTCATTATGTCCTCCATGCACTGGCAGGTGCAAGACTTGGTGTTTCTGCATTTTGTTTTTAAAAACATTTAAAGGCCAAGTTTAATGAAGGCTTGTCTTATTTCCCTCACCTTTCAATGACCAGTATATCCACCCTGTTGTTTCTACCACTCATTTCATGCATCATACGAGATTATTAAGCTGTTCTTTTGCTTCTAAAGGCAAACATTCATTGGAATGCAATTTTCTGAACATTTTGTCTTTTCAGCTCTACCCTGTATTTCACTGAAAGCTTTACTGTCAAACTTCTTCTGAAAAAAAAATCCTCCTCTCCAAAGAAAACATCCCTTCCACAAGAACATGAGCTAAACTTCGTAATCATGCCCTTGAAAGGCAGGGAAAGCTTATTTTCATAAACATTCAAGTCAAATACTTATTTTCTGCTACAGCTTCCTATTTGTGCTAATATCACTGTCTCTGGTACTAACTAAATGAAAATTCAAAGAACACAAAAACATGATGGCTCAAAATAAAAGGGCATGATCATTCTCAAACAAAACAATGATGGCTTAAGACACATCACTAATGCCAAATATGTATGTTGTAACTTCCTTCATATGCGAGAAGTCACTGTTGCATAGAAGTAAATTTCTTCTAAATTATTATTACAATTTTAACGATTGATACTTGCTTAAATAAATTATATTTATATAAATTTATAAGTTCCTCCCTCAAAAATTTAAGCTGCATATTCATCTAAGGGTCTATCATCAATGCTGCTACAAATCTAAAAAATGCTTTTCATAAAACATTCTAGAATGGAGTACTTTTACTATTGAAAAGATATGTTACTACTTGTACTAACTCTGGTTTGGATGTTGTTAACTTCCTTCGTAACTGCCCACATGGTACTTTGTGTTTTGGGGTTACAGATAAAACAGTGCTGATAACATACCAGTATTATGAATATTGCTTACATTGTTTCCAGAGCATCAAGGCTTTTGTTTCCCACCAACTCTGTCACTCCAGAGAGTAGCTTGTGCATAGGCAAGAAGTTGTGAGGGGACAGAGCTAACCCAAACCATCCAAAAGGATATTCCATACCATGTAATGTCATGCTTAGCAATAGAAACTGCATAAAGCAAACAAGGGGAGGTGTGGTTTGTCTTCCAAAGCAGCTGTTGCTCTGTGACAGGCTGGACCCTAGTGCACTGCGGGTGAGAAGTGTCGAGTGACTCCATTTGCATAAATTTTTGTTGTTTTTAGTTTTGTTTTAGTTGGTTGTTCTTCCTTCCTTTTCCTTTGCTTCCTTTTCCTTTCCTCTCTTTGTCTTGGACCATGAGTTTTCTTCCACTCTCATTTTCTTCCCCAGCCTGCTGGGCGGAGCAGAGAGCAGCTACATAGGTGTTTAGCTGCTGGCTGGGGTCAACCCCCCAGATGACTGTTTATTTTCTCCCTCCAAAGCACAAGAATGTTTATAGCTGTGATTTGCATTTGTTTTCTAAGAAAAGCACCAGAACAGTAACCAGTTGGAATACCGTCTAGAGCCTCCTCTCCAGATTACAACAAATAATTGGGTTTGAATGACTGGAGTGCTGTACTAGTGTGCTATCATGGACCACAGAATGGTTTGGGTTGGAAGGAACCTTGAAGATCACCTATTTCCAAACCCCTGCCATGGGCAGCGAAACATACCATCAGACCAGGTTGTTCAAAGTCCCATCCAACTATGTGCCATGCGAAAGAAAATCCATAATTTCATTTTTGCAAACCATAAGCAAAAGTGACTACTGAGCATTGAAACAAATAAAGCAAACAAAATTATACAATTCCAGCAGAATGCTAACTCAATAATTTATTTTTGACAAATGCTTTCACAATCTCACTTTAAAGTCCATTCCCTTACATCTGAATGCCAGTTTAACACACATAATGAACAGGTAGAAACACATTTCCAAAGATTATTTCAGACTGCAACTTAGCCCAGTATTCATATAGTCATCAGACAAATCTACAGGCTTTGAGAATGACTTAATTTTTCTTTTGAGATATAAGGTACAGTACAGGAGTGTTACTGCACAGAAATATTAGTCAGAGCAAAAACATCAGGGACTCACACCCTTCCCATTGTTTTGAAATGCAAACATTAAGACACTTGGAATTTCAAATAAAAAATGCAGGGCATATGTTATAGAAATGGCGTACCTGTTACAATCATGGAATCTGTCAGATATTTCAAGCATCGACTTATTGGCACAAACCCAGCAAAAACCCCCACAAGAAAAAAACATTACTACCTATTATCTCAAACACTGTCCTCCTTTCTCCTTTCAAAATTAAGAACTGCATTTAAAATTTTCAAATGAAATTAGCATCTTGCTATTTAAGAATTGTTCTCACACTAGAGTAACTTGTCTATATACAAAACTACATCAGGTAAACTCATTTCTAAAGAAAGTCGCTAACAACTTGGACATTTTTCACAGTTCTACAAGTGGCAGACACAAATGTCAACAAACCCAGTCCACCGTATCATTAAGCTGATCCACGTAACACAGCTCTGGGCAGCGGGTTTGAACACATACCATGCAAAGCAGGCAATACGCAAGATTAGCTACTGCTGACTTTGAATTTCTGAACTCCTCTATTCTACAATTTTCTGTACTCAAAAGTATGGTTAAAAAAGTCAGCAGTTAGTATATATGAGAAACAAAAATACAAAACTAAATCCCAGAACTTATATTTTAATCTGCTTTGTGAGTTTCTTAAGAGCTTCCCATAGGGCCTGTTTTTCATGGTCTCAACAAAGAGTTGCCGAAGGACATGCAGTTGACTCAGATGTTGGCAAGAGAAAAAAGGTGGCAAGCCACCTGGGCTCTTGTCCTTGCAGCACTCTGGAACAGATCAGGGTATTTCACCCAATTGCCTGCCCATCGTAAACACCACAAAACTGTCCCCAAGCATCTCAGCACACAGTCACTGCCTTGATTTACACAGCTAAGAGTACACATTTAATTTTAAACCCATGCTCATTCATATGAATAAAGCATATCACAGACACATGCTCAAGAAGCTGCTCCCGCCTGGCGCTCAGGTTAGAGAGGATGCAGGTTCGCTCACCAGACTGCTCAAGGCTGGCTGCTGGCACAGGGCTCCATCTACCGGTGTGTAATCCTGCACAGCTAGGGGAAGAGCTGGTGGGGGAAAAAATAAATCAAAATAGCAACTGCTATTTCATATCTCCGCTTGGTAATGAGATATTCAGAACACACTACTGTTTTGGAAGAAAACAATCAACAAACTACATGCACTCACATGCTAGGCTGAAACTGTTGTATATGTATGAAATCTTTTATTATCCTTTAATATTAGTCAAATGTGTCTCAAAAACTGTTCTAAAGTAGCACCATTTTTCTACAAGACGCAGCATATGACTAGACATTCCCAATTCAGATGTAAAGCTTTATTGTTCCTTCTTAATGCAAGCAAATAAGCAAACAAGCAAACACAGGTAACTCTCAAAAACTACGGAAAACTGCATAATATTTGCACAATTTTAGGCATAGAGGTGGTCTTTTTCATTTAAAAGGGAACTCCTCAAACATGCAGAAACAACAAAAGTTTCAGAAGGAAAAACTGCTATCAGTATTCATCAAGGGTATTTCTGTACAGTGGCAGCTGCAGCTATAATATGTCTAACTTTAAAGATTAATTTGACTACTGCTGTCACATGCAGCATTTCTCAAATTGAGCCATTTAAACTTTGCCTTAATAACCCCACTGTGCCTTCAACTCATGTCTGGGAGTGAAAAATAGCAGAGTCTTTCCCTCCCCAGAGCCCTTTGTGCCTGTCAGGCAAGGTTATTGAGCCTGGGCTGCAGAAAAGCAGACTAAACAGAAAGCAGCAGAAGCAGTGTTATGCCTTCTGTGCAGCACTTCAGGAGGTGTCCGAGGTTGCCAAGGGCCAACAACTGGCTGACCAGTCAGCCCAATTCTGTTTTCCAAGGCAGAGCAAGACCAGCAGCTGACTTAGGACCTGGTGCAAGACAAGAGAGAGTGCAGGAAGTGCACAGTGAGCTCCACAACTCCACCAGATCTCTGTTCTTTTAAACATCCTGCCTCACCACACTTGACACCATGCTGAAGGAAGCTGAGCAGGGCTCAATACAGGGTAAGGGAATCTTTGAAATACCCACATTCCTCACACAGCACCTAAACACAGGAAAAGATGAGTCATTTAGTCAGGAACACCTGAAAAAACCAGCTGATGGTCACAGCAAGAAGGCAGGAAGGGAACACAGAGCAGTAAAACTGAGGCTCTACCTATTGTCCTATAAGGCAAGGAGAACTGGTGAACAAGGGCATCAGGGAATTCACACAGCTCTTCCAATGGCTCAGTCTTCCCAACTTAGCTTGCTCCCCATAAATGACAGTTGAAGAGAATAATGGAAAGAAAATCTCACACAATGAACTTACACAGCACCACAAAATGAGAACAGAATACTGTTATTTCTTCTTTTTTTTTAAACTTGAAGGAAAAACAAATTTTAAACCTTAAAAGTGGTTTTTCACTTCCTATATTTGAATTTTAATCAAAATGCATTTTAAAATAAAGCTGGGCAGAACTATGGGGTTGCTGATGTCTCTTTAAGGAACAGTGACATCAATGCAGGCTACACTTGAGAAGGATATAGGTGTGGAACTACATCCTTTTTCATCATACAGTCACGTGCAAAGACAGAAGTTAAACTTCAAGATTCCTGTGGTTTAATGAAAATAAATACCATTACAAACAGATCCAAGAACACAGACGCATTAAATACTGTTTGTTTTTCTGCAGATATAGATCATGGGAATGGAGATATTTAACTACTTCAAGACTAATTTTTATTTCATTTCAAGCTGTTTACACTGCCAGCAATCTCCTGGTATCATGACAACTAGCAGAGGCCAAAAAGAAAATAGAAAAAAGTGGAAAAAAGTCAACTGGCATCTGTGAAAACAGTTTTAAATTGGTATTTGATTGATCTAAGTTATTTGATTGGCCTACTTTGATTACACGGAACAACCAAATGCCTGTGATAGTTCCTGTATCACTCATCTAGCAATATTTGTAACAAAGAAATTCAAAATAAGATCACATTTTTGTAGCTCTACAAAAAGAGCTACAAAAATTTCAACAAATCTTAAAACCGTAGTGGCTGTCTCACAGTGCCAATTTCCTCATTACAAGGAAGGTACCAAGCAGCAAACTGGTCACACAGTGCTTATGTCAAACCTCAGACAAGGAAAACCACATCCTAATACTCTGGCATCATAGCAAACGGAAAAACTGCCTGTATCTGTGCACACACAAAATGCACACTATAAAAATATATAATGAAAAATGCTGCTTTGTTTCTCATGCTTGTATCTAAAAATTTACATAGTCAATTTAACACATTCCCACCCACTAATCACCTAATGCTGTAAAATTCCTATAGAACCTGCAATTTTATTTATTTGAATGTGAATCACAAGTACACATTGAGAAACAGCATCTTAAAGCAAGTCCAACTCTAGATCACAGAAATGTTAAGAACAGTATTTAAGAAAAGTAAGTTGTGACTTTCTAAAAGTAATACTAATAACCTTATTAAACTATTCTACTAATGATTTTATTATATCAATACCACTAATGATATTATAAGATGGGTATAATTTAGGCAGCTACAATAAGCATAAATTATAATATCCAGACAGGACAAATTATAATAGCCAGACAGAACACTGCATTAGATATGTATCTTCACATTTTGCCATATAATCTCTCTCAAACAGCAATAACTTAAAAAAAGAAATATGTAACTATGTCTCATACCATTACTGATAGAAATAAATGCTTAAAAAAAGAATACACTCATTTTTGTCTAACTTCTTTCAATAGCATTGAAGACACACTGGAATGTCTTAGCTTTTCTAATTATGCTCAGCCAGTGTTCTCAGATCTCTTAACTGCACTCAGCTGCAAGCTGAGATACTATTTTTTTTTTTTTGTAACTATGTTTATCTTTTTGGCAGTCAATTTCTAAAATGAAGTTAAATCTGTAATACATAGAAAACAACCAACCAAAACATAGTATAAACTGATATTTTCTTTCCTATCAAATGCAATAGGCAAGCACTAAGAATGGTTACAATTCCTCACCTGTTGAAACATAAGAATTTTTTTTAAAAAATTCATAACACAAAGATTCATATATATTTAATTTTATGCATTAAAAATTGAAACAACAAAAATTGTATTTTAAATAGTGTGAAAGTTCTACAAAAAAGAAATATTTTGATACTTTTCATTTCCATACACCTCAACTGCCAAGCCTCCAAAAGCCCTATGTCCTTTTCACCAAGCCAATCTAAGCTTAGGATCATTCTTTTGCTAAATTGGCAATTAAGAACATTTTCAAGTTCTAGTTCCACCAAGGGCAATTCATATACATGCCCACCCATGAAGTAATTCTTCAGCATTAAATACTCCCTTTACAAGTGGACATTTTTAATTTATAAGCTAAAGTACAAGTCAACTTGTAAACTGGATTACATAAATTACTACCATAAATTAAAAATCTAGTCTGTTTGCTTCAACTGCAGCAATTTTTGATCATGGGATCATGATTAAAATTCTCTCACAGCAGAGCATCATACAGCATTTTCAGAACAGTTTCGATTCAGACACAACCCTGATCTCATTCCACAAACCTGATGGAAACTGCCACCCCCTCCCAACAAAGACCTAATCAATAACCAAGCATTTTAATCCTTCTTTGTCCTAATACGACATTACTGAGCCAGATTAGATTTTTCTAATTTATTTCACACTTAACATTTAAATTAGTGCATAGCTAGTCAGAATATTACTATTTAAATGAACATATAACCTAAAGATCAAATTCTGTCTTCAACAAATTTACATAAAAGGACAGAAAGGATAACATTTGTCTACCAGCATGTTATGTGGATCTCCTTAACTCAATTTATTACAGATTTCATGGTGCAAAAATTAACACCCTCCAGGAGCTGAACTCATTAACAATTATTTCTTCCAAACCCACACTGTAATCCCATGCTTCTGTGACCAATGGGAGTTTTGCCATTCACTTAAAGGGAAGATGGATCTGTTCCTGGGTTTGCTACTCTAGCAAGAGATACTGAACAAAATGATACCACAGACACTGTCTTGACTTCTATTACACAACAGATACTATGAACCAGTCCCATGTATTTTAGTCCCTGCTAAAAATAAAACAAACATATTGATGATAACTTGAATTACGCATGGAGTCAACAACGGAATTATATGCCTTTTTCAATGTGAATTTCCAGAATATATTTCAGCAACTATAATGGCAACCAGCCTGTAGTCACTCTTGGACCCTACTCAGCCCTTCAACCCCTTCCCTACTCCGGAATTCACAGGAGGATTCTTGCAAGTCATCTGGTGCACATGTAGCAAACCCAAGTCACAACACACATACAAATAGCCTCCCACCGGCCACCTGACCCAATCAACTCCTACATGCCCATTAGAGAAATGCACAGGTAAACAAAACAAGAACTAACAAACAGGAAAGGGAAGAAAATACATATACTCTGGTGCCCAAAATAAAGTGGACCATAGGCCATAGGTACCACAACTCTACCTTTCAAAATAAAAAGTACTTTCAGAATAATTAACTGAACTGAGTTTTAATGCCTCTAAAAAGCAGGAAATAAATATAACAATGCCTTCGGCAAGGCTCAGCCAAGTGTAACAGTGCACAATAAATACAATAAGCAGTTTTCATGTCTAGATGTTCAGTAAAATAGCAGACTGTTAAACAACATATACTGCACGATAGGTATCCACTGGTATTCAGTTTAAATGATCACGTCTTGTTACTTGTACTTGGGACAGATCAGCAGTGCCTGTTTCACACTTCAGACAAAAAGTTTCAAGAAATTTAATTTATTTTAGAGAACATTTACCTACATATACGAACATTTCAAAAAATATTATTTAATTCATTAATACTACAAAAAACAAAGATCAATGCCAGCAATATCTCATGTTGTGGTGGGCTGACTCTGACTGGAATCCCAGTGCCCACCAAAGCTGCTCTATCACTCCCTCCTCAGCTGGACAGGGGAAAGGAAAAGGTAACAAAAGGCTTATGGGTTGAGATAAAAATAAGGAGAGATCACTCACCAATTACCATCATGAGCAAAACCCACTTGACTCAGGGAAATACTGAATTTTAAAACACTTTCCTCCTGCTTCTTCTGGGGCTTAACTTCATTCCCAGTTCTCTCTAACTCTTCCCCCTGCACAGAGCAAAGGGATGGAAACAGGGTTTACAGCTAGTTCATCACACGTTGTCTCTGCTGCTTCTTCCTCTGCAGGGGGAAAACTCCTCACACTATTCCCTTGCTTCAGTGGAGAGGAAGTCCTCCATAAATATCTTCAACACAATTGCTTCCTATGAACTAATTATTCACAAACTGCTCCAGCATGAGTCCCTTCCACATGGTTCAATCTTTCATGAACAAGCTACTCCAGCGTGGGTCACCCATGGGCCCTCCCTCCCAGCAAACCTGCTCTAGCATTGGCTCCTCTCCACAGGTCCACAGCACCTGCCAGGAACCTGGTACAGCACATGCTTCCCATAAGGTCACAGGCTCCTTTGGGCACATCCACCAGCTCCAGTGTGGGATCCTCTGTGGGCTGCAGGTGGATATCTGTTCCACCGTGGATGTCCATGGCTGCAGGGGCACATCCTGTCTCACCATGGTCTGCACCACAGGCTGCACGGGAATCTCTGCTCCAGTGGCTGCAGCACCTCCTCCCTCTCCTTCGTCACTGACCTTGGTGTCTGCAGAGTTGTTCCTCCCACACATTCTAACTCCTCTCTACAACTGCAAGTGAGAATTACCACTCCCCCCACTCCTCCCCACTTTCTTAACTCTGTTATCCCAGAGGTGCTACCACTGCTGCTGACAAGGTTAGCCTTGGCCAGCAGGGGATCCACCTTGAAGCTGGCTGGCATTGGCTCTGTCAGACATGAGGGAAACTTCTAGCAGCTTCTCACAGAAGACCCTCCGTAGCTCCCCAGCTAAAGAACCTTGCCTCATAAAGCCAATACACATAGAAAGGATTTTCAGAATTCTAATATATATATATATATATTCTTTAATATACCAAAGGCCACAACTCTGCAGAAACTGACAGTTTGCATTTTAAACTGTCCCTAAAAGAATAAGGTCCATATCAAGAATCATCACAGAAAACAGAAGCCTGCTGTTACAAAGCTAGAAGGGAGCTTCCTCACAAAACTAGCAGGGAGCATGCCAAGCATCCTATCACTTAAAAAACTGATGACTGAAAGCATCAGAGCATCATCTTAACAACTGAGCATTCACACTGGTTCTTTCCATAGCTGTATTTCTTCTGCAAATAAAAGTTCAATACTGTTTCTCTTACTCCTTCAAAACCATTTTGCTTTCAAAGGAAAAAGGAAGCAATCATACTTACAGGAATACCTGTCAGTTGCAACATTAACCTGTAGTTAAATCTGTCAATAGACAGCAACCCAGAAGGGTTGTTTGTTTGTTTTAAAGATAAGTTTAAAAATGTCAATTGCCCACACAGGATAACAGATGTAAAAGTGAAAAGAAGTCTTGGCATTGATTTGGGTAATCTACACTAAAGTGAGCATCAAGTCAGATCACCAATTCACAGTTTAAAACCATTTCACTATGGAATTTCACTGTCATCAACACACGGCATCTAGTCTGCTCTATGTTTGGCAGACTAAAAAGTAGATAGCATAAAGATCCATTAGGATATCTCTCAAGCTCACAACTAATTTTACACAAAACTGCGATCTACAGGCAGGATGCTCTCCCCCTTCACTGTCAGCTCACGTGTATCTTCTTGTTCTAAATTCTAATGAATAATTTGTTGATTATTTCCACAGAATCAAATCTGCATTTTCTCTTCTCCCCCAACCCCTTCCAGAAAGATCTGAAAACTCCCTTACTTTTTTACTAACCCAGGCACCCACAGAAACTAAAACCCCCACAAACTGCAAAAGGCTTCATGTGGGCCATGGGGCATCAGCACCATACTCCTATTTCTGCCAGTAATATAATGTGTTGGATTTGTCTTGCTGCAAGAGAAATACTAAGCCTGAAACAAAAGCTTGGTTTGTTTCTTACTAGTCAAGGAAAGAGTTTAACAGCATTATAATGCATTTCTAATTTAGCATCATCTAGAATGACTTCTAATGAGCAGGGATATAGATTAACAGAATGCAAAGAAAAGTAACATTTCCTTTTCCAAGACAGACAAACTAATAATTAAAAGAGAAATTAAGTAAATCCAGAAACAAAGTAAACAAACAAACAAACAAAAAGGCAAGAAGTCTAATTAGTTATCAAGTGAAAACTGGGGAAGAGATTAATAAAATTTAACTTGTTACCACTACTATTGGACAGTAGTCCCCATTACAAACCGTAATGGGAATCATCCTGTAAAAAACTTGCAGTATCACTGCAAGAAACATGTAATAACTACAGAAACTATTAGCAGCAACTGTCCCTACATTTTAAAATCCTATACGTAATTACACCTCCCAGTCCCTCTCTTCACTTTTCATACTGCAACCAGAACTGCAGCAACTTCTGCTTAGCTGGACTGGCAAGACAAGTTTATCACTTTCAAGATCCTGAAATCAGTACTAATCCCTGCACCAGTAACACAAGGCAGAAGAGCTTGTAGCCATCAAATTGATGGCACCTCACTGGTGTACACAGCTCTGTTTCACACAGCTGAAGCATCCTGTCATGAATGACTACATTCTGGGTACTAAACAGCAAAATAAAACAGAACTACCACATAAGCAGCATGTTTAACTGGCATGATAGTTTTAATTCTTCTTAAACCTTACAAGACAGGTAAGTTAGTGCTATAATATATTTAAATAAACAAATTAGGTTTCAAGTTAAACCTAAGCTGCACATTCCCAGAGCAAAACTGGTCAAGCATGGATGCTCAAGGACAGGTGCAAGACCAAGGCAAGCACACCCCTAAAGCACAGAGATCCTAGAATCTCCAAGATTTGCAGTTCTGAGATCTTCTGAGCCAGAAGCACATTGCTGTGGTTAACCGATTTTTCTTCCACAGCTGAAGCACTGCAATTTAAGACTGTTCTGACTGTAGTTAGAACTTATTGGAATATTCAAAAGCCACTACGGTGCTGCAGAGCGCTCTGAATTCCCAAACTCGGGCTGAACAAATTCCTACAGCAACCCAGCTCTGATCACTTCACCCCTTAAGTTGTACCTAGACCCAATTGTAGTTGTTCCTCGGAAAAACATCGGAGGGTGTGTTGACTCAGGTAAAATAGTCTTTTGGGTACATTTACTGAATGTTTTTCTCCCAAACCGTTCACACTGAGAAACCCCAGACTTTTTCCTCAGAAGAAACAGACCCTCACATTATCAAGAATTCTGGCTAACAGGAATTACAATACGAGCTGAGGCATACAATTCTTTGGGATTTCCTAAGCAGATTTTTGAAAAGTCATAAATATTCAAAAAGAGCACAAACTTTATTTTGGCAAGTTCTTTCGGTGCAGTTTTTTTTCCTTTTTTTTTTTTTCCAAATGTATTACTACAATGCTGAGTGTCCTCCACAGCTCGTTCTCATCTGACGCTACAGATCCAGCACCGACAATGAACCCTGAATTTGTTCGGGGCAGGAATAAATCATCATGTTTCATCCCGGACTGTCCCAGCCCCCTTCCCAGCGCTGGCCCTCTCCCGGGCGGACGCAGCGCGTCCGTCCCTCCCCTCCCCGCTAAACCGACAGCCTCTGGGACCCAAATCGCTCATCCCCGCGCGGGAGACTCGCTTGCCCTGTCTCCAGCTGCCGAGCGGGCGGGAAGTCGGGCAAGGCGGGACCGCCCGGCAGCCACGGGGAGGTGACATGAACCCAGCCAAAGGGCTGCCACGGCACGCTCAGCCCGTCAGCGGCGCAAGGGCCCGGCAGCGCCGCGGCCCCAGGGGCGGAGGAAGCCGGCCAGGGCCGCTTGCCCGCGGGGAGGCGCAGGGGGCAGAGCGGCCCGACTTAACACCGCCCCTGCGGGAC
>VZTX01009145.1:8499-22910 GCA_013400915.1 Pardalotus punctatus | reverse complement strand
TGTTTCATCTTCCCCAACATCTACCAAGTTTCAATTTAATTTTATTGGATACATGAACCCTTTATTACCCCCAGAAAGGCCTCCCTGAAGTTCACCTTGTCAGGATGTCCACAGCTGGTGAGATGGCAGCATTACTGAAGCAGCCATCAGCATTGGCAGCCAGAAGCACCAGGAGCTGAAAACACGTAATATCAAAAATCGGGACTTGGTGGGGATTGGCTAAATTTGATACAAGGGATGGGATCCATCTCAATTAATGTACACACCTACAGCTGATCTAGGCATCAATTATAGTCACGGGGATGTGAATTAATCTCATCCTACAAAAAAAGCATAGGAAAAGGCAGATGAATTGCACCCAAAAGGCGCTACCTTCTCCCCCTTGACTATAAAAGGATTTGATAGGGATCGAATTTGATTTAAGTGTCACTATGGGAGATATCTAAAGTTAAATGAATAGATACTCCATCAAGAGTAGGTGGAAAAGAGATCCTTCTAGAAGGAGTGCACCTGAGAGTGAGTTCTGCGAGACGCTTGTTGAAGCAGAAACAGCATTCTGAGTTGAATTTGCTTGCAAATGAGCTTTCTGGTGCACTTTGGCAGTGCTCTGCAGGGAGCACACAAGGACAGTGCTGTAGGGCATCATTCTTCACCTTCTTCATGAAAAAGAGCTTCTTTGCCTCTAAGGCCCTCTTTGTGGGCGAGAAAGCCATGGTCAGCTCTTCGCAGCCTGGCAAGGCTGCAAAAAGGGGGGGTACTTGAAGACCGCCTTCTTTTCGGATGTTTCCTTCTCTGGCAGCTGCTACTGCCTGAAATCTGCAAGCCTGAAACTGGAGCAGCCTGCATCTCTCTCCCTCTCGCTTCTCTCTCTGTACTTTACACCCCTGAGTGCGAGTGCTGATAGAGGCTTGTTGAAGCAGCAAAAGGCACTGGCTTGAAAAGTGAGTGGAACAAAACTGAAAAATTTGGAAATGGAGGGAATGCAAGGCAATGGATTGGGATGAAATGAGGGGCAGTGAAAAGGAGTGAAAGTTGCTCAAATTCTAGGGATTGAATTTTTGAAATCAGAAAAAAAGTGATAAGGTGAGCCGAGAGAAGGAAGTGAGGAAAGGAAAGGCTAAAACAAAATGGGGGGAAAATTCTGCACTGAAGTGCAAACAAGCAAATGGTATAGCATTAGCTGAAGTGGAGGGAAATGGACCAAAGCTTGCCAAATTGATCCTCACTGAAATCGCAAGATTTCATTTCATTAACTTTGATGAAATGAAGAATTTCATGAAAGCAAATGAAATCCTGAAATCAGAGAAGAAGTGTAACAAGCTTTTGGGAGAGGAGATATGATGAAATGAAAGGCGAGTGGAACAAAAGTGGAAAATTTGGAAATGGAGCGAATAAAAGATAATGGATTGGGATGAAATCAAGGGCAGTGAAAAGGAGCGAAAATTACCCAAATTCTAGGGATTCAATTTTTGAAATCAGAAAACCAATTGAAAAGCTGAGCTGAGAGAAGGAAGTGAGGAAAGGCAAGGAGTTTAAAAAGTGGGGAAAATTCTGCACCAATGTGCAAACAAGCAGATGGCATGACATGAGCTAAAGTGCAGGGAAATGGACCAAAGCTTCCCAAATTGATCTTCACTGAAATAGAAAGATTTCATTTGCTTCCATGAAATAAAGAATTTTATGAAACAAATGAATTCCCGAATTCAGAGAAGTGTATCAAGAACTTGGGCAGGAGATATGATCATATGAGAGGTGAGTGGAAAAAACCCAGAATATTTGGAAATGGAGTGAATACTAGGCAATGGATTGGGATGAAATGAGGGGCAGTGAAAAGGAGCAAAAGTTGCCCAAATTCTAGGCATTGAATTTGTGAAATCAGAAAAGAAAGTGAGAAGTTGTGCTGGGAGAAAAAGGAGGAAATCCAAGGTAAAAAATACTGGGGGAATGTACCGCACCAAAGTGCAAACAAGCAAATGGCATGGCATGAGCTGAAGTGCAGGGACATGGACTAAAGCTTGCAGAGTTGATCCTCACTGAAATCATAAGATTTCATTTCCTTTCATCAAATTAAATTCTTCATTTCATTTGATGAAAGGAAATGAAATTTCTAGTTCAATTAGGAAGTGTAACTAGCACTTGGGATGAGAGATATGATCAATTGAAAGGTGAGTGGAACAAAATCAGAAATTTTGGAAATGGAGTGAATTAAAGGGAAAAGATTGGGATGAACTGAGGGGCAGTGAAAAGGAGTGAACATTGCCCAAATTCTACGGATTGTATTTCTTAAATCTGAAAAGAAAGTGAAAAGCTGAGCCGAGGGAATGAAGTGAGTAAAGGCTAAAACAAACTGAGGGGCAGGGAAAACAATCAAATGTTGCCCAAATTCTAGGGATTAAATTTTTGAAATCACAAAAGAAAGTGAAAAGTTGTGCTGGGAAAAAATGAAGGAAACGAAAGGCTAAAAATACTGGGCGAAAATACTGCACTGAAGTGCAAAGAAGCAGATGGCATAGCATAAGCTGAAGTGCAGGGAAATGGACCAAAGCTTGCCAAATTGATCCTCACTGAAATTGCAAGATTTCATTTCCTTTCATGACATGAAATTCTGCATTTCAATTCATGAAAGGAAATGCAGTCCCAAATTCAGAGAAGTGCAATAATCACATGGGACAGGAGACATGATCAAATGAAAGGCAAGTGGAACAAAAGCAGAAAATTTGGAAATGGAGCAAATACAAGGCAAAGGATTGGGATGAAATGAGGGACAGTGAAAAGGAGCAAAAGTTGCCCAAGTTCTAGGGNAGGGACAGTGAAAAGGAGCAAAAGTTGCCCAAGTTCTAGGGATTGAATTTTTGAAATCAGAAAAGCAAGTGCAACGGTGAGCCAAGAGATGATAATGAGGAAAGAGAAGGCTAAAAAAAAAGGGGCAAATTCTACACTGAAATTCGAACAAGGAAATGCCACAGCATGAGCTAAAGTGCATGGAAATGGACCAAAGCTTGCCAAATTGATCATCACTGAAATTGCAAGATTTCATTTCCTTCCATGCATCTCAGAGAAACAGTACACAGACACATGCCACTGAGGCGCATGGCACAAAGGGATATGACAGACTGATACAACTCAGACACATGCCAAAGAGGCACATGCCACAGGGGTACAGCACAGAGATAGCACACAGACACATGCCACAGAGGGACATGCCACAGAGGTTTAACACAGACATATGCCACAGATAGAACACAGACAAATGCCACAAAGGCACAACACAGAGATCGAATACAGACACAAGGCACTGAGGCACATGACACAGAGACAAAAAAGACACATGACAGAGAGGTGCATGACACAGAGGGACACGACAGAGTGATATAACACAGAAACATGCCNTTTCATTTGCTTCCATGAAATAAAGAATTTTATGAAACAAATGAATTCCCGAATTCAGAGAAGTGTATCAAGAACTTGGGCAGGAGATATGATCATATGAGAGGTGAGTGGAAAAAACCCAGAATATTTGGAAATGGAGTGAATACTAGGCAATGGATTGGGATGAAATGAGGGGCAGTGAAAAGGAGCAAAAGTTGCCCAAATTCTAGGCATTGAATTTGTGAAATCAGAAAAGAAAGTGAGAAGTTGTGCTGGGAGAAAAAGGAGGAAATCCAAGGTAAAAAATACTGGGGGAATGTACCGCACCAAAGTGCAAACAAGCAAATGGCATGGCATGAGCTGAAGTGCAGGGACATGGACTAAAGCTTGCAGAGTTGATCCTCACTGAAATCATAAGATTTCATTTCCTTTCATCAAATTAAATTCTTCATTTCATTTGATGAAAGGAAATGAAATTTCTAGTTCAATTAGGAAGTGTAACTAGCACTTGGGATGAGAGATATGATCAATTGAAAGGTGAGTGGAACAAAATCAGAAATTTTGGAAATGGAGTGAATTAAAGGGAAAAGATTGGGATGAACTGAGGGGCAGTGAAAAGGAGTGAACATTGCCCAAATTCTACGGATTGTATTTCTTAAATCTGAAAAGAAAGTGAAAAGCTGAGCCGAGGGAATGAAGTGAGTAAAGGCTAAAACAAACTGAGGGGCAGGGAAAACAATCAAATGTTGCCCAAATTCTAGGGATTAAATTTTTGAAATCACAAAAGAAAGTGAAAAGTTGTGCTGGGAAAAAATGAAGGAAACGAAAGGCTAAAAATACTGGGCGAAAATACTGCACTGAAGTGCAAAGAAGCAGATGGCATAGCATAAGCTGAAGTGCAGGGAAATGGACCAAAGCTTGCCAAATTGATCCTCACTGAAATTGCAAGATTTCATTTCCTTTCATGACATGAAATTCTGCATTTCAATTCATGAAAGGAAATGCAGTCCCAAATTCAGAGAAGTGCAATAATCACATGGGACAGGAGACATGATCAAATGAAAGGCAAGTGGAACAAAAGCAGAAAATTTGGAAATGGAGCAAATACAAGGCAAAGGATTGGGATGAAATGAGGGACAGTGAAAAGGAGCAAAAGTTGCCCAAGTTCTAGGGATTGAATTTTTGAAATCAGAAAAGCAAGTGCAACGGTGAGCCAAGAGATGATAATGAGGAAAGAGAAGGCTAAAAAAAAAGGGGCAAATTCTACACTGAAATTCGAACAAGGAAATGCCACAGCATGAGCTAAAGTGCATGGAAATGGACCAAAGCTTGCCAAATTGATCATCACTGAAATTGCAAGATTTCATTTCCTTCCATGCATCTCAGAGAAACAGTACACAGACACATGCCACTGAGGCGCATGGCACAAAGGGATATGACAGACTGATACAACTCAGACACATGCCAAAGAGGCACATGCCACAGGGGTACAGCACAGAGATAGCACACAGACACATGCCACAGAGGGACATGCCACAGAGGTTTAACACAGACATATGCCACAGATAGAACACAGACAAATGCCACAAAGGCACAACACAGAGATCGAATACAGAGACAAGGCACTGAGGCACATGACACAGAGACAAAAAAGACACATGACAGAGAGGTGCATGACACAGAGGGACACGACAGAGTGATATAACACAGAAACATGCCACAGAGGCACATGACACAGAGGAACATGACACAGAGATAGAACAATGATATATGCCACAGAGGGACGTGCCATAGAGGGACAGGACACCGTGATTAAACAGACACATCACACAGAGGCACATTACAAAGCAATAAAACACAAACACATGCCACAGAGGTACATGACGCAGAGGCACATTGATACTGGTGATTTTTGTCTTTTCTTTTTATACCCTTTTTATACATTTTTTTATGTCCTTTCCCTTCCCTGGTGCCCTCTATTACACACTCCTTGTACCCTTTGCAAAAACTCCTTGCACTTTAGCCCCACGTTTATAACTCTTGTAGTCTGGTATTTAGCTTAGTTTCAGGTCTTGCAAAGTGAAGAAGACCAAACATTCATACTATCTCAGAACTAGAGGCTCCAGCCTTGGATGGAGCCTCGTCTCTGGAACAGGTTTTTATAAACTAGGCTATAGTCTCACTTGGGGGGGGGAGGTGTTAATTAAAATAGGGGGACAATTACTTCATTTATTAAGTTTCTTATTGGGGGATTTTAAGTAGATATGCTAATTTTGTGAGGTCCATAAAATCTGATATGCATTGTACAGACTTGCTTGCTCTCATGCCTCACAGGGTGTTTCCACCTTTGACTAGCTGAGCACCTAGGATCCTATTAAACCGAGGTAAATTCCCTTTTCCCTTTACTACTATGTCTGCTTCATATTTTTAAAAAGCCGGTAAGGCATCATATTGTGGCAGCAACCCTGCCTGCCTTCTCTATTGAATCCTATGGGGTTGATTTTCCCCTTCAGGACAATGAGCCTGAGGGGGAGGGAGAAGGCGAGGCTGGGGAATTCCCCACACTCCCCACCCCTTAAGTTGTCTGTTAAGTTTTAGGTTCCTCCCCTTTCCCCTCCTAGTTTACACCCCTTTCCCCTCCCAGTTATTACATATGTATTAAGCTACTTTCATATGTATCAGTTTCTGGAAAGTTCTCTGTTCCTTGTGCCCCCATTGGTCAGTTTGACTGTACCCCTCCCCTTGTTTCGTTTGATTGGACAATTGTGGTTATGTAATCCTTTTCTGTTGGCTGATCCGTTGTTCCTCCCTTTAGACCGCCCCTTTCTGTTCCCCTTGAAACGCCCTGTAACGGACAGCCTGTGCTTTTTTGCCTCCTCCCATCATTTCGCCGTTCCCGTCCGGGAATAAAGGATCAGTTGCCGGGGCAACTGAACCCCTGTGGTCTCCTTTGCCTCTCTGTTTCACTACTTTGTCATCGCCTGCTGCTGTGCTTTGCTGAGGTCTCTGCAGACAGCTCCCAGCCTAGCAGGAGCCTACGGTCTGGACACCAGGGACACAAAAAGCGGTCTCCCTGCTGAGGCACGCGTGCTCCCTGTCCTGTGCGCTGACCATCTGGGCTGGTCAAGCGGGCAGCGACATCACATGGCTCAAGGACAGAACACAGACACGTGCCATAGAGGCAAATGACACAGAGGGACGTGGCACAGAGATAGAGCCAAGCCACATCCCACAAAGACACATCATACAGAGATTGGATACAGACACATGCCACAGAGGCAAATGCCACGGAGATAGAACGCAGACACATGCCACAGAGGCACATGCCACAGAGGGACGTGGCACAGAGATAGAGCCAAGCCACATCCCACAAAGACACATCATACAGAGATTGGATACAGACACATGCCACAGAGGCAAATGCCACGGAGATAGAACGCAGACACATGCCACAGAGGCAAATGCCACGGAGATAGAACGCAGACACATGCCACAGAGGCACATGCCACAGAGGGACATGACACAGAAATAGAAGGCAGACACATGTCACAGGGGCAAATCACAAAGAGATAAAATAACACAGAAATATGCTGCAGAGGCACATGCCAAAGAGATAGAACGTAGACACATGCCACAGATGCACATACCACAGAGATTGAGAACAGACACATGCCACTGAAACATGTGACCCAGAGGCACCTGACCCAAAAATAGAAGCCAGACCCATGCCACAGAGGCACATGACACAGAGGGACATGACAGAGAAATGGAACACAGACGTATGACACACAGACACATGACTCAAGGCTAGAACACAGACACATGCCAGAGAGCCACATGACACACAGGAACATGCCACAGAGACACAACAAAGACACCTGCCACAGAGGCAGATATAACAGAAGGACGTGACTCAGAGATAAAATGCAGACCATATGCCGCCAAGGCACATGACACAGAGGTACATGACTCAAGGATAGAACACAGACACATGCCATAGAGGCAAATGACACAGAGGGATGTGGCACAGAGATGGAACTAAGAAGCATCCCACAAAGGCACATCATACAAAGAGTGGATACGGACACGTGCCACAGAGATAGAACAGAGACACATGACACAGAGGCTCATGAAAAAGAGGCAGAATGCAGACACGTGTCACAGATGTGCACGACACAGAGGCAGAATGCAGACAGGTGCCACAGAGGCGCATGACAGAGAGGCAGAATGCAGACACATGCCAAAGTGGTACATGACACAGAGGGATGTGACAGAGAGACACATGCCACAGAGGCACATGACACACAGAAGGCAGACACATGCCACACAGGCACATGACTTGGGGATGGACACAGACACATGCCACAGAGGTACATGACACAGAGGCAGAGGGCACAGAGACAGAACACAGAAACAGGCCACAGAGGCACATCGCACAGAGGTAGAACACATACCCATGCCACAGAGGCACATGACATGGGGATCGAACACAGACAAATGCCACAGAGACACATGACACAGGGATAGAACACAGGCACATGCCATGGAGGGACATGGCACAGACAGACAGTACACAGAGATGGAACGCAGACACATGACACAGATGCACATCACACAGAGGGACATGACACAGAGATAGATGCACATCACACAGAGGGACATGACACAGAGATAGACACAAGCCACAGAGGCACAACACAGATANAATAGGGGGACAATTACTTCATTTATTAAGTTTCTTATTGGGGGATTTTAAGTAGATATGCTAATTTTGTGAGGTCCATAAAATCTGATATGCATTGTACAGACTTGCTTGCTCTCATGCCTCACAGGGTGTTTCCACCTTTGACTAGCTGAGCACCTAGGATCCTATTAAACCGAGGTAAATTCCCTTTTCCCTTTACTACTATGTCTGCTTCATATTTTTAAAAAGCCGGTAAGGCATCATATTGTGGCAGCAACCCTGCCTGCCTTCTCTATTGAATCCTATGGGGTTGATTTTCCCCTTCAGGACAATGAGCCTGAGGGGGAGGGAGAAGGCGAGGCTGGGGAATTCCCCACACTCCCCACCCCTTAAGTTGTCTGTTAAGTTTTAGGTTCCTCCCCTTTCCCCTCCTAGTTTACACCCCTTTCCCCTCCCAGTTATTACATATGTATTAAGCTACTTTCATATGTATCAGTTTCTGGAAAGTTCTCTGTTCCTTGTGCCCCCATTGGTCAGTTTGACTGTACCCCTCCCCTTGTTTCGTTTGATTGGACAATTGTGGTTATGTAATCCTTTTCTGTTGGCTGATCCGTTGTTCCTCCCTTTAGACCGCCCCTTTCTGTTCCCCTTGAAACGCCCTGTAACGGACAGCCTGTGCTTTTTTGCCTCCTCCCATCATTTCGCCGTTCCCGTCCGGGAATAAAGGATCAGTTGCCGGGGCAACTGAACCCCTGTGGTCTCCTTTGCCTCTCTGTTTCACTACTTTGTCATCGCCTGCTGCTGTGCTTTGCTGAGGTCTCTGCAGACAGCTCCCAGCCTAGCAGGAGCCTACGGTCTGGACACCAGGGACACAAAAAGCGGTCTCCCTGCTGAGGCACGCGTGCTCCCTGTCCTGTGCGCTGACCATCTGGGCTGGTCAAGCGGGCAGCGACATCACATGGCTCAAGGACAGAACACAGACACGTGCCATAGAGGCAAATGACACAGAGGGACGTGGCACAGAGATAGAGCCAAGCCACATCCCACAAAGACACATCATACAGAGATTGGATACAGACACATGCCACAGAGGCAAATGCCACGGAGATAGAACGCAGACACATGCCACAGAGGCACATGCCACAGAGGGACATGACACAGAAATAGAAGGCAGACACATGTCACAGGGGCAAATCACAAAGAGATAAAATAACACAGAAATATGCTGCAGAGGCACATGCCAAAGAGATAGAACGTAGACACATGCCACAGATGCACATACCACAGAGATTGAGAACAGACACATGCCACTGAAACATGTGACCCAGAGGCACCTGACCCAAAAATAGAAGCCAGACCCATGCCACAGAGGCACATGACACAGAGGGACATGACAGAGAAATGGAACACAGACGTATGACACACAGACACATGACTCAAGGCTAGAACACAGACACATGCCAGAGAGCCACATGACACACAGGAACATGCCACAGAGACACAACAAAGACACCTGCCACAGAGGCAGATATAACAGAAGGACGTGACTCAGAGATAAAATGCAGACCATATGCCGCCAAGGCACATGACACAGAGGTACATGACTCAAGGATAGAACACAGACACATGCCATAGAGGCAAATGACACAGAGGGATGTGGCACAGAGATGGAACTAAGAAGCATCCCACAAAGGCACATCATACAAAGAGTGGATACGGACACGTGCCACAGAGATAGAACAGAGACACATGACACAGAGGCTCATGAAAAAGAGGCAGAATGCAGACACGTGTCACAGATGTGCACGACACAGAGGCAGAATGCAGACAGGTGCCACAGAGGCGCATGACAGAGAGGCAGAATGCAGACACATGCCAAAGTGGTACATGACACAGAGGGATGTGACAGAGAGACACATGCCACAGAGGCACATGACACACAGAAGGCAGACACATGCCACACAGGCACATGACTTGGGGATGGACACAGACACATGCCACAGAGGTACATGACACAGAGGCAGAGGGCACAGAGACAGAACACAGAAACAGGCCACAGAGGCACATCGCACAGAGGTAGAACACATACCCATGCCACAGAGGCACATGACATGGGGATCGAACACAGACAAATGCCACAGAGACACATGACACAGGGATAGAACACAGGCACATGCCATGGAGGGACATGGCACAGACAGACAGTACACAGAGATGGAACGCAGACACATGACACAGATGCACATCACACAGAGGGACATGACACAGAGATAGATGCACATCACACAGAGGGACATGACACAGAGATAGACACAAGCCACAGAGGCACAACACAGATAGAATACAGGCACATGTGACAGTGGCATATGACAAAGAGATAGAACACAGACACATGCCACAGATGTGCATGATACAGAGAATACAGACACATGCCACAGAGGTGTGTGACACAGAGCAACGTGATAGAGAGAACACAGAAACATGCCACAGAGATAGAACACAGACGTGTGCCACAGAGGCGCATGACAGACACAGAGGTAGAACATACACACATGGCACAGAGACACATCACACAGAGACAGAACACAGACACATGCCACAGAAGCACATGCCACAGAGGGACATGACAGATAGAGAGAACTCAGACATGTGCCACAGAAGCGCATGACACAGAGAACACAGACATATGCCACAGAGGTGCATGACACAGAGCAACATGACAGAGAGAGAGAACGCAGACACATGTCACAGAGGCACATGTCACAGAGGGATATGACACAGAGAGACAATGCAGACATCTGCCACACAGTCCCAGGCAACAGAGATAGAACACTAACCCATGCCACAGAGGTATGTGCCACACAGGCACATGACAGAGAGATAGAACTCAAGACACATGCCACAGATGCACATTACACAGAGATATAGCACAGACACATTCCACAGAGGCACATGTCACACAGGGACATGACACAGAGAATACAGACACATGCCACAGAGGTGCATGGCAAAGAGGCAGAATGCAGACACATGCCAGAGAGGCACATGACAGAGAGATAGAACTCAAGACACATGCCACAGATGCACATTACACAGAGATATAGCACAGACACATTCCACAGAGGCACATGTCACACAGGGACATGACACAGAGAATACAGACACATGCCACAGAGACATGGCACAGAGATGGAAGACAGACCCATTCCACAGAGGAGCATGATACCAATGTAGAACACAGACACATACCAAGAAGTCGCATGACACAGAGAAAGAAAAAAGACGCATGACACAGAGGTAGAGCACAGACACATGCCACAGAGGTGCATGGCAAAGAGGCAGAATGCAGACACATGCCAGAGAGGCACATGACAGAGAGGGATGTGACAGATGTCAGACACGTGTCACTGAGGCACGTGGCTCAAGGATAGAACGCAGACACATGCGACAGAGGCACATGACACTGAGGGACATGCCACAGAGGTGGAACACAGACACGTGCCACAGAGGCACATCACACAGAGGGACACGACACAAGAGATAGAGCACAGACACATGCCACAGAGGTGCGTGACACAGTGGTAGAATGCAGACACATGTCATGGATGCACATGACACAGAGATAAAAGACAGACACATGCCACAGAGGCACATCACTCAGAGGGACATGACACAGAGAACACATCACTCAGAGACACATGCCACAGAGGCACATTCCACAGCAGGACATGACACAGAGATAGAACACAGACACATGTCACAGAGGCATAACACAGTGATAGAATACAGGCACATGCGACAGTGGTGCATGACAAAGAGATAGAACACAGGCACATGCCACAGAGGTGCATGACACAGAGACAGAACACAGACATGCCACAGAGGCACATCACACAGAGGAACATGACACAGAGATAGAACACAGACACATGTCATAGAGGTGCATGATACAGTGGTAGAACACAGACACATGGCACAGAGACACATCACACAGAGACAGAACACAGACATGCTACAGAGGCACATCACACAGAGGAACATGACACAGAGATAGAACACAGACACATGCCACAGAAGCGCATGCCACAGAGGGACATGACAGATAGAACACAGACATGTGCCACAGAGGCGCATGCCACAGAGGTCAAACTCAGACACATGCCACAGAAGCGCATGCCACAGAGGGACATGACAGATAGAACACAGACATGTGCCACAGAGGCGCATGCCACAGAGGTCAAACTCAGACACATGCCACAGAAGCGCATGCCACAGAGGGACATGACAGATAGAACACAGACATGTGCCACAGAGGCGCATGCCACAGAGGTCAAACTCAGACACATGCCACAGAAGCGCATGCCACAGAGGGACATGACAGATAGAACACAGACATGTGCCACAGAGGCGCATGCCACAGAGGTCAAACTCAGACACATGCCACAGAAGCGCATGCCACAGAGGGACATGACAGATAGAACACAGACATGTGCCACAGAGGCGCATGCCACAGAGGTCAAACTCAGACACATGCCACAGAAGCGCATGCCACAGAGGGACATGACAGATAGAACACAGACATGTGCCACAGAGGCGCATGCCACAGAGGTCAAACTCAGACACATGCCACAGAAGCGCATGCCACAGAGGGACATGACAGATAGAACACAGACATGTGCCACAGAGGCGCATGCCACAGAGGTCAAACTCAGACACATGCCACAGAGGTTCAGGACACAGAGGGACATGACCGAGAGATAGAAGACAGACACATGCTACAGAGGCACATCACAGAGATAGAACACAGACCCATGTCACAGTGGCACATGACTCAGGGATAGAACACAGTCACATGTCACAGAGGCACATGCCACAGCAGGACATGACACAGAGATAGAACATAGACACACGCCACAGAGGCACGCCACAGACATAGAACACGAGCACATGCCGCAGTGGCGCATGACACAGAGATACAATACAGACATACACATTAATGATTTTCACATTAAGGATTAACTTAAGGATTAACTTTAAGCATTAACTTTTTAAAATAACCTGTGAATATTAATCACAATAATAAACTTTCTATAAGCACACCAGATTTTCTTCCAAAGTGTAAAAGGAGAAGATAGTCTGCTTAGACTACCAAATTAGAGGTTTATATTTTGTTTTATTTAACATAGTGTCTGTTCTACATGCAGCAAAAAAGTTTCCTGGAAGCTGACTAAAACTCTGTCCAACAGTGTGAAGAAAGAAAGAATCAAAATTAACTATCAACACTATTAATCAAAACTGTACTTTAAGTTAACACAAACAACCCCTCAATGTACTGTTTCATAAAAATATCTTTCCAACTTATGGGCCACATCTACTCCAACAGCCCTGGTTTTATGCACAGAAGTAATATTTTTTATGAGAAACAAGAGAAGCTGATGGCATGCAATGTCTCTAAAGGTGTCATTAGAAACTTCAGAACAATTGTGTTTTGCTGTCCACTTACATCCTACAGGACACTAGCATCCCCAGAATGGTGTTTAGGAACAGATGACTAACTAATTTCAGGCTATTTTCACCAAAACTACAGGAAAAACAGAAACTCTCCAACAACATATTTTCAATGTTAGAGAATTAGGCATTACTTTATTCTGGGCAGGATGTTATTCTGGCCAGAATGTGCAACAGAAATTCTCTCATCCACACGTGCATGGGTTATGCAGTGAAAATCATTCCATCACATGTTATTCTTTACCAGACTTTTCACATATTTATACATACAAGACCCAAAGAAATTCTTCGTCATTGGTCTTAAATTAAACAATTCTTAGTATTTAATCTCTTATCAGTTATTGATCCCTTTGCCTTTGATGCTAATTTGGTCCTTGTTCTTTGGTTCTCTTATCAGTCTTTTCCCAGACCAGATGTCTCCAACTGCACCAGAGGGTAATGTTCATTAATGTCTGTCGCGGAATGTCACTTATTGTAAAAAATCCACATTGTCACCAATGTTGCAGGGAACCTCATTTAAGAGAAGCCTCATTTAAGAGTCACCTCACTTAAGAGAAACCTCATTTAAGAGTCACCTCATTTAAGAGAAACCTCATTTAAGAGACAGGACCGTAACTCTTCCGCAACGACGAGGGGAAAGAGCAGTAAAAGACCAATATGATCAATAGGAAGCTTCAATCCATTTATTTTTCAGGTTCACAGCCTTAAGTACATTTTTGCAGCACCTAGCAATATTACATGTCATAAAATCATTGGTTAGTAAGACTACTTGTCATTCTATTATTGGTTAGTTGTACAGTCACATCAACCTGTTCCCACCCTCTCGTGGTCCCTACGATTTGGTTTTTTC
>VZTX01009144.1:397833-483454 GCA_013400915.1 Pardalotus punctatus | reverse complement strand
GCGGCCCGGGCTGCGCCGCCCCCGCCGAGGGCTGCCCCGAGCCCGCCCTGCTGCGCGCCGCCGACAGAGCCGCACAGTTCGCGGGGGACGACTTCTCCCACGCCGCTCCCGAACGGGGCGGCGGTGCCCTGGGGGTGCAGCTCACCTGCGACGTCAAGCCAGGTGCGGGGCGGCAGGAGGGGCCCGGGGGCGGGAGAGTACACCCCACACCATCACCCCTTTGCGGGGCACGAAGGGTTCCTGCAGCCTGCGGAGGCTCAGCGTGGTCGTGGAGAGCCGCAGCCGCAGGATGCTGGATCTCCTCGAGCCGGGCAGGTGTCTGCTGGGGCAAGGGGCTTCAGCACCTCTGGGAGCCCGGACACAGGGGCGCCTGAGCGACTGCACCAGACCTCCTTGTTTTGTGAGAGTTAGGAAGAAAATCTGGCGCTGGTCTTCACAACGTGTGAGGGAGTTGCTGCCCTGGCTCTTCTCTCTGCTCCTCTACAGCTTCCCACTGCACAGACGTGCACCTAGGAGACCTAGAGCTGATGAAACGTGGCAAAATCTTTTTTAGTGCTGTTTTTAGACAAGTGTAAGACTCCTAACTGTCTCTCTTTTCACAGTCTGGTACTTCTGGTGTTTTTAATTTATAGCAACATCGTAAAAGGCTTTCATGGGGTGGGTGTGTGTTCCACACCCAGGCTGGTGCCGCTGGTAAGAAACTTGCTACTGCTGCCAAACTGTCTTGCTGTAATAGCCAGGGGAAAAAAAAATTGTAAAGCCTCTCTTACAGTACATCATTCAGAACTCTTGCCTGTCCATTGACAAGCACAGCTCTGGTGAATTTGGTATCCCTATAGGAGGCCAGCTGTGTCTATGGTTATACCCACCAGTCAGCAGAAGCTGTATCTAATTGTCTGGGATTTGTGGATTTACCAACATGAGGAGCACCAGCAGATCTTTAATAACCACAAAACTGTTTGGGTTCTGTTTTTTGTCTGAAAGATATAAAGTATGTGAGGAAGGGTGATTTAATATCCCATTGATGTTAAAAGCTAATGGAAAGCATGAAGAAGGTAATTTAGGCTTTGTCACATATGTGTGGCAAATATGAGCACTGTGGCTGCTTCAGACACCAGAGCACATGCTAAGCCTACAAGTTAGCAAGTTCTACTTCATAAAGTGACATCTCCAAAGGAGACTCCTGCACTTGGTGATTCCAGTCCCAGGACTGACATTTAAACCTCCCTGTGCCTAGTGCAGTGGTGCTGTCTACCTTCATCTTGCCTAAAAATGTCCCCACATCTCTTACAGAACTTCTGTGTGCTCTGTGACCAAAGGTGGACAGAAAACAAGTCAGTGTGGTTTACCTCTATTTTCTCTGCTTCTGTGCATACTCTTCTTCGTACTGTCATCATAAATGCCATGCCTCCATTTTGCCAAAGAACCCAGCATATTTGCATTTTCTTTGTCCATACCAAAATCTTTCTCTGTGTAATACAAGCCTTGGCAAATACTAAGAGCATTCTGCTTGTACAGAAAAGAGCAATACTTTTGGATGGTGCTGAAAACAGACATGCTGTATCTCCATTCAAGTCTTATAAAGAGCATCCAGCTCAGCATGATCTCTCTCCCCAAACATCCTCTATTCTTTCGCTGTTATGGATCAGTCTGTGCTGCCCAGTCTCCAATACCATCAGCAGTTACAGCTAACATGGTGAGTTACATGCACCTCTCATTGCCTGGGCCTTAGGTTTAGGTCCTCTGTCCCCTCTGATGTCAGAGCAATTAAAACTAAAGGGTCAGAGGGTGAAGATGTTGGGAAGTTTGGAGACTCAACTCAGATTTCACTCTTTCAATTTTATACTATTTGCAGCCTGATGCTGGATGAAGTCTTGGAGGAACAGAAGTTAGAAGTTTCCCTTAACAAAATCCTTGAATGTGTCAAAAATGGATTATGGGCAGTGGAGGTCATGGATTTGTGCATTCATCTTCCTGGTAGCCCATCCCAGCCTGTGACTGCCAGCTTTGTGACAGTGCATGAGTAGATTCACAGTGATTCTTTAGTAATTAAAGTATCACCGCTCTGGTTAACCTGCTGGAGAAAACTGTGTCTTGGTGAACAAATGAGTCTGTTATTGAACCTGTTAAAAAGCCCCATTCTACTCAAATGTTTGCTGAAGGCCATGCCTGGTAGCAGCCCTCCAAAGCACAGGCCAATAGCAGGGGCTGGAGCTGAATCCCAGCATGGTGTCTGTGTTTGCAGGCTCATGTGCACGAGGCAGGTGACTGTCACTCTCCATCAGCTGCCTGTCAGGGCCAGCACAGCCTGTCTGTGGGGCTCACACACACATCTTCATCACCTTTTCAGCCAGAGTCACCAGCACCACACCTACTGTCCAGAAGACTCCTGCCGACTGTAGCTGAACCACCACTTCCCTTGGCCAGGTGAAGATGCTGGAGTGCAGACTCATATTCCCATTTCGAATCTGATGAGCCCATTGTCTCTGCTATTTCACAGCAGCACCGTGAGTGCACCTTACTTCAGATGGAAGACTGGCATCCTAAAAGAAGGAATGCACAGGAACTGGGTTTTGTTTTCTTATCCTGGTCTTTGTTTTCTCAAATCTAGTATACTGCAAACTACCTTGATATTTACATTAATACTGGGAAAAAAAATTAATGTGTGCCTTATGCTGTGAGCGAAAGTAACCAAACAGCAAAATATTTTGGAAACTGTAAACAGGAACTGGATATGGTCTGTTTTCATTGTGTCATCCTTCAAGTTCTGCACTTTTAAGAATAAAAATCAGTGCTGCATAAGAGCAGATGAGTGATTGTATGCGTTCAGGTTTCTCTCTGGCAGTGTCCAGCAGCAGATACCATAGAAAATACGACATGGTATTTTCCAAGATAATTTTCCCAACTCCAGCAGTTTGTTGCTTAGATTTCCTGAATCTGATTGATGTCTATGCATCTTTTAGCCCCAATCTGATTTTATTTTTGAGGTTTTGGTGAGTGTGGAACTACTGCCTTCATTTAATGTCCCTTAATTCTTGTATTGGAAGAGAGACTGAAGGGTCTTTCCATATTCACTTGCTTTAGAATACCTGTAATACAGCACAGTTGTTTGGTTTCTCCTTTTTTTTTTTTTCTCTGATCCTGAAAAGTCTTACCTACTTTCTCATATTGCAGCAGTATCATATGTTAGAGTTTCCTTGCTGCCCTTTTTGTGAACTTTTGAGTTCTTCTGTACTCCTTTTTGAGATGGGGAACCAGGTCTGCATGCTGTATTAGGATGCTCAATTGATTAATGTAATGTCATACTGATAAATTACCTTATGTTATACATTCTTCTTCTAATTAATCCTTGCATTTTATTTGCCTTTCTGACCTCTGTTGGGCACTGAACTGATGATGACATTGCTCTGTAGCCCAACATCTATATCTAGATATATTACTTCAAGATTGTTTTCAAGGGATAATAATAATCTACAAGTATGACATTTGATATAAAATAAACTGGACTTTTTTTTTCAGTGGGAACCTCATTTCACCTTTATCTCCTTTGAACTTCTTTCTTGTCATTTTATTGCTGCTTCTCAGTATCACAGTTCCTTTTGCAGCTCTTTGCAATTGGCCCTTACTTTTACTACCCTTGATAGCTTAGTATTTGCAGCAAGTTTTATCATCTCATTTTATCACTTCTACAGTGAAAACTGACCATTTACTCTTTACTGTGTTTGAACATGTACAAAGGAAGGATTAATCTGTTATTGATGTGATGATTAATTTATGCCTTGAAGCAGGGACAAATGATGTTGCTTGTGAAATGAAAGACCTTGTGGTCCCATGAAGGGGCTACAAAGATAGCAAAGGAGCTGACCTTATAATGATGACTTGAATTTAGTGAGACTTTTCATTAACTTACTAAAATTGGAATCCTTTTGAAGAGATAATACAACAAGCTTGGACAATAATTGATCTTTTGTATTTCAGGAGAGAATGAAGTTCCATCTGAAGATGCCCTAATACTACAACTGCACCTTGCAAAAGGGCATGAGAAGTTCACCGAAATGCTAAAAAGCCAACAGCAGATCATTGTTGATCTGCAGCAAAAACTTGCTGAACAGCAGCATGTGCTGGTTAGCCAGCAACGGGAGATTCTTGAACAGCAAAGAAAAATGTATGAGCAAATGGATCTGATCAAAGTCCAGTACGGCATGCTTTTTGATACAGTCAAACAAATGTCATTTCAGAGTTTGCGAGAAGATATTCAAAATTATTTTGAAAGTCATCTTCATGGACTTCAGAACCAGGTCAGAAATCATCTCCAGAAGTCATACTCCATGCATAAAGTAGAAGTGGATGCAAAAGTGATTAATGTTGGGGAGTCTTTGCTGGACTGTGGCCTTTGTGAAAGGGATGAATTTTGCAATTTCCAAAAGACACCTTCGCAATGTGAAAAATGCACATTGTGTCCTGCTGGTTTTTTCCAAATGGCTGAGTGTTCTGCAAACTCTGATCGGATTTGCCAGGTGAAACATAATTCTGTATCTTTCAGTTGCTGCTTATGAAGCACTGTGTTGGGCATATTGGGATTATATTCTGGAAGTAACTACTTGGAGAGCTAGAGAAATCCAGTTTGGAGCATGTGTTTTACTGAAAGTGTCTGTGGTACTTCAAAGTCTGCCAGAAGGTTTTTTTGTGGGTTTCTCTTAGGCATTTGGTGTTCTAAATAAGGCACTAATTTGTGCCTGTTGGGTGTGACACTTTCCCAAACCTGACAGCTGGCAGGACTTCGATTGTTTTCATCATGGGAGGAAAAGACATCCTAAAATATTTAGACTTATGCATGCTAAATTTATTTAATCCTGTTACACTCTACAGGAGCTTCTAGACATCCCTGAAAAGTACAGAATAGCTTTACTAAGCATAAATCAGACATTTAGTTGTAAGTTTGCAAGCAGAAATTGTCAGTTAAGACAAATGTAAGAACAAGTTCCCACTTAAACATAATGTACAAATACACAAATATATAATGTGGATACTTTTATTACTAAATACATTTTATTATAAAACACATTTTATTATACAACACAAAACCAGCATGTAAACAAATAAGATGGTTCTTTGTTAGCTTTCTGTCATTTAGAAGTCCTAAGATATATGGGCAACTTGATATTTAAAGCAGTATCTTGTTTGCTAAGTGTTGCCCCCAGTTCTTAGCTTAACATGAGCCTGACCAGCTGGTGACCTAAGCCCAAGATACTGAGAACCTGAAAGTGTCTGTCCAGTTCCCTCTCTGCTAGCCTCAGTTTTCTTTAATGCTAGCATTTAATTGCAAATGTAGGCTGTTTTTCTTTTCCCTCTACCTGCTGTAAGGTGAAAGGAGGGCTCTTTGACAGGGAATATTACTTTCTTGTTTACTTTTCATGTGTGTTTTGGTTAGCACCTTCCTCCCAGACTAAATGTCCTTAAAAGCCTTTCCTAACACTGTCTCGATTGTTGGCACATCCTTAACGTCAATTGATTGATGCACCACCCTTGGGGATGTGCATGGTAACAGATGTTACTTCTGCAGCCCCTCCATTCAGCTCACCTGCACACTGCTTGCTTTCTGTGCACACCGTGCAGTGTTTTTGGATACCTCGTTAAAACAGGTAACAAATCCGAGTCAAAATTGTCTTGCTCTAACATGCTTATGGGATGAACCCCTTCTCCCTCCCTACATACACCTGTTATTAACAGATGGATGTCACAGAGCCTGAAATGCTTCAAATGTTTCAAATTTGTTGTGTTGAAGTGTTTCAATATGATTCTTGTGATTTGCAGGACAGAGATGAGTGCACTGAATCTCCAAACATTTGTGGTGAGAGGATAAAATGCCTCAATACTCCGGGTAAGTTATATTCTCTGATAATCAAAGAATGAGGATAATTAGATCTTCAGGAACAGGCCAAAAAAAGGTAGAGACTCAAGCTTGTTATGTTAGTGAGTAGTGACATGCATAGCTTGCTGCAATCAAAGGGGTTGAAAAACACTAATCTGTAAGTTGATAGCAGTTCTTGTGGACAATGGGCTATTTAGGGCATTAATATCCTCTAGAAGCATTGGATGGTCCCTTTTGCCTTATCTTCATGGGGCTTTACATGCTTTGTTTTAAATTTTCTCTTATTACCTGACTTTCTTCTTGTTTATGCTGGTGCAAATAGGGCCAAAATCAAAGATACTATTCCTAATGGAGAAAAATAGTTGTCATTTTCCTTCTGGTGCACAGGGGTAGATATGTGATTTGATTGAATTTAGGCTCTTATAAGACCTCCCTCCATGAACCTTATTCTCCTTTAGCAAAAATATTGTCAAGTACTGAGGAAAGATCAACAGTTTCCATCATTTGGGGACACTTGGGGGAATTTTTCAGACATTTAAGAACAGATCTGTCTGGTGTTTTGCACTGCAGACTTCATTACTTCATTACATTCTCATGGCAGTCAGACGTGAAAGAGCAAAATTAATAGACATACTGAGCAAATTGTATGCAGGTACTAGGTTTCTTTCTATTGGTCTAACTTTTGGTCATCCAAAAAACCTTGAAAGGAGCTCTGTGATCAAACAGAGCTTTTCCTCCTCTAGGCTTCTAACTTGTGAGCAGAGTGTGGCCTCTCTGAGGGGCAAGGGCTGCTTTCAGCTGATTATGAGTGGTTTTGTGCCTCTCCTACCCAGTCACTGCTTGAGAAAAAAGTGGGTCCCTTTGAAAGGGTTAAAAGAGGGTGTGGACTTACTTATGTTGTTCTTATTTCCTCTGGGCAGGAGCTGTGTTGGCTTGGATGGTGTTACTACAAACACCACAGGAAACTGGAAATGACTGGAGGAAGAGAGCACTTAGTGCTGCCTTGTGTGGTAAATGCTGCACATGAGGCACCATCAATCTTAAAAAAGAAGAGGGAAGACACTTTTAGAGAATCTTAGTGGTGGATAGTTGGAGGAAAGACAGCTTAGAGCACAAAATTTGAGTCAGAGTGTTGGAAAAGTGTAAGGCTTTGTCTCTTTCCTTGGTGAGATGTTGGGTTTGCTTGAGTTGGTGCTTTTTTGGATGGATGCCCACAAAACCCCAGCCTTCAGAAAGGAGAGCCACCAATGTGGTAGTCATTTGGTGTTGCTCTTGTCTATGGCTTGGAGGAGGGAAGGCTGTAATGAATTTATTCAGTGAGTTCTGTGGAGGGGAGGGGACTCAGAGCGAGAAAGGGTCTGTACAACTGATGGAGGAACATAAGTGAGGGCAAAATACCGCCAGGAAACAGACGGGTAGTGATGGTGTGTGAGACCACAGAAAGGCAGTAGCAATGTATTTGGAAGGAAAGGAGCTTTCCCTTTCTTCCTTTTCTCCCAGTTTTAATGGTGGCTTGTAGATATGTGAAAGCAGGTCGTTTCCCATCACCTGGACAGGAATCTATGCCCTGTCAATGCTGTTCCCATCGGTTATGGAAGAGAGAGTGTTCCTTTTATTTTTTGTTAGAGATGACTGCTACTTTCAGCCTGTCTGTTCATGGTAGCTCATTATCTCATACAAGTGCAATTAATGTGTCAAATGAAAGGCTGAAACGAAATGTCTGTTTTGGGTAATGAAGAGAAGAAGGGGATGTGGTGTGACATATGAGTTCCAGATGTTGAATGTGGTTTCTTCAGCTGCACGCAAAGGTTGTTGCATCTGTAGCAGCTCATGTTCAATGCACAGTGTGAGGGGAGACAGAGCAAATAACAGTGAAGAATCATGTAACTAGGAGCCTCTCTTTCTTCACCCTTCTGCTTTCCTCTACATCATACCTTCTTCCTCTGCTGCTTTTTCTCATTTTTATGTGAGATGAGAGTTGTTAGGTTATTTGATTAACGGCTAGCTTCAATAACATCAAGGTTCAATAACAGTTGGAGGTACATGATCAGTGAAAATGGAGTTTGGGCCATCATTTCCTTCTCAGATAACCATGGGAGAGTGGTCAGACTGTTTATCCAACAAATAGAATCAACCAAAGGCACTCTCCCTGGAATACCATACAAAATAAAGAGGACTCATTGTAGAACTTACTGTGGGGATGCAGGGGGAAGAAGAATGAAAATCTAGACAGATAGTCCTGATTTGTAATTAACCATATTGATATGTGATGATCCAAATTTGACATAGAGGGTTTAAAAAGAGAAGGATTCCCATACGAAATCTGCTTGAATGTAACCTTTGCGTCAGGCAGTTATGAGTAGTAGCAGCAGAAAAATACATGCATGGTTTCTTCTAATTGCCTTGCAATTACCTGGCCTCAATGATTGCCAAGAGCTGGGAAATGTGCTGCAGAAAGACTCAGTTTCACAAAATCAGGTTGAGTACAGCTGGGCTGCTCACTGTGAAACCAGGTGCAGCAGCACCCAGAGCAAGGAGCCAGGAAGAAGTGACAGAGATTGTAAAGTGGTAAAGAGCAGCAGGAAGCAGTCCCAGCTTGCTGCTGTGCTGTTTTTCTGATGTTTGACTATCATTTGCTGCTTGACCTCTTCTGGGCAAAGGGTAGGGTGCTGCTCTTGCAACTGTGACCACAGTAAAAAGCAGCCTGTGTGCTGCTTTGAAGTCACCTGTTTGAAGTACACACAGGGAACACCTGGTGCAGATCTAACCAATAAAAGACTGGACAGCAAATTAGGGCACATAGCCATCACAAGTATTTGTGAAACTTGACATTTGTAAATACTCAAATATACACTAAAATATTTTGGACAAATGAATAGCATAAAAACTGTTTCTAGGCACTACTGAAAATCTTCTCTGCCATGTGAACCAGCTGTATGTGTGTAGTTAGTATCAGTTCATCCAGTATTTCTCAGTGATGGTGGAGCTACTTATATGAGAAGTAGAAGTGGTTGAGAAGTGTCATGTGAGCAAATACATCATGGTTAAAACTGATTTCAAAGGGAAAGATTGTCTGGAACTTTTTTCTGTATTCCCTCTAGAATGTGCTTAATTGAAAAAATGTAATCTTATTTATTTGGCTTTTGTTTCTCATCAAAAACTGAGACACTTTCAGAGGGGAAAAAATGTTAAGTTTCTCTTGACTTTTTTTCAGGTGGAAAAAACTCTTACTGTTCTGCAGTGAGGTCTTTTGATAAAATGGCACCTGATATTAGAAAGAATATTCTCACACCATGAATTGTTCAGTCCTACATATCGGTATTAGTGGAGAATCATCACTTAAGTGAATGAAATGTAAAGAGACAAAGTGATACGAGGGTGAATATATGAAGCCTATATAAATTAACACAGTGTCTAGTGTTCTCTGCTGAGTAATGTAATATCAGAAGTGAATTCTAGCCAACACTCTGACCTCCCCTATGGGCCAGGTGTGTGTGTACTGCTCTGTCTTGCAGTTTGCCGTAAGTGTGGCGAGCTTTTCTGTCTGCATCAGCAGTCGGCATAGGCAGCCTCACCCTGGGCTAGCAATGGAGAAATATGGCTTGTTGGGGTCCATGCCAATGCTTGTAGTCCCAGCCTTAGAGAAAATCCCAGCCCAGATATAGGAAGTTTCCACCTAAAGAATAATGAAAATGCATGACACAGGATCTAGATAGTAAAGGATATTTAAGAAGATCTATTAGAAAGATGATTATTAAGTTTTGATCATAGTGGCAAAAAAGCATAAATGAGTGCATGGGTATTAAGTTTTGAGGCACAAACTACAGATGGTTATTCTTTAGCATGCTTTAGAATTTGTGTGTTGATTTAGATCCTGAAATCACCATGCCCAAAGGTTCTGGGTTCTGGTTGCTCCAGGTGGAAGCACTGGCAGCTGGCGGCACTCTTGGAAAATTGCCATAGAAAATTACAGGCTGTTTTTAAAACCTGTTTTTTGGGTGTGCATTCTTTGATCCACTGAGATTGTGGTGTGCCATTTAACACCACAAAATTGCTTCATGTCAAAGTAATTTCAAACAGCACGTATATATTCTCCTCACTGTTTGCAGTAGTGTTTTACTTTAGCTTGATCACAGCCACTGCTGTCCTGTGTCTTAGGGCAGTGGTTTTCCACTTTTTAAATGTGTGGACTGCTGCAGAATGATTTAAAGCCTGTTGTTTACAGTTTTGGTTTTCCTGTTTGCCTCTCACAGGTTTTTTAAAAACGATAATACCGGGAGTGAATGCCTGGCATCTCTGTCCCTTGGGTTGCAAAGCGCTGCTTTAGCAATTGCAGCAACAGCAGGGCTACCCTGTAGCACGGCTGGGCAGGCAGTGCACATTTCTCCCTGTGCAGGGAACTCTCCATTAGCTGAAAGGACCTTAGCTGCTCGGTGTACCACTTACCATGCCTTTTACCTCAGGAAAGGAAGGCAGTGTCTTTGGAGCAATATCATTGTATCTGGTATGTTAGAGGTTTTGGTTAGAATTGCCTCTACATAGCTTCTTTTTCACTCCAAACCATTGTGCTTGTCTTGGACAAGGTGAGTTATGCCTAATATTTCCTCTGTAAGCTATCAAGGATTCTTTAATAGCAACAAAGTGATCTAACATCGTAACTTCCTTCTGTTTTCTCCCTCATGATTAGATATATTATCAAAGATACTTGATATGCAGAGCTGAAGAGTTCTTATTTTTAGTATTTTAAAAGTATGACAATAAAAATAGTCCATTTCCTGTGAACAGGTGGTTTCCGATGCCTTGGAATTGCTGAGAAAGAGGCAGCTTTGGGAATGTGTGGAGAGGAGTATTTCTTTAATAAGGAAATGCAGGAATGCCAAGCGTGTTTGAAATGTGAAGATGGAATGGTGGCCATGCCTTGTTCCACTGTCAGTGACACAGTTTGTTCAGCATCCAGTGAAAACAAGCTCTCAGAGTCTTGGGCTGCAAACATCGTTCTGCCCTCTGTAAAGTCTGGCATCTTGCAGGTCTACTCTGGCTTGAACTTGAAGATAAAGGGGAAGCTTCCCTGTGAAATCCTGTCCATTGAAGACAGCAGTCTGGTATTCAGGCAACATGGTCTCTTATGGACTGATCTAAATTTTGCAGTAAAGCACAACTGCAGGAACTTCTTGCAACTTTCCTTAAAGCTCAATGGCAGCGAGGAAGGCTATGAACTGAGTGGTGTTCGGATTGAACAGCCAGAAGGGAAGTATTTCCAGAGCACTAGCCTGAGCAGTGCTGCCGAAGTGGAGCCCAGCCAAACTCTTTCTGTGTATTTGAGGAGCCCTAATCAATTCTGCAATCAAAGCAAAGACTTAAATATTTATGATCTTAATACCCCACTCAGTTTGTTTTGGTTGTCCCACGACACAGGTGCTGTAGCACTCAGTGCACAGATGTCAACAGCAATGCATTACCAAACCAACTATCGACCTACCTTTAAAATAATTTCTGTGTCTGACCCTTATATGCTAAGTTTATCTCATGATGGCAGGGCTATAAAGTTCACTGAAACTGGTGTTGTCAAATTTGTGTTTCACCAAGCATTGTATTCCATGGGTCATACGTGTGTCCGGGAGGGCTTCTCCTTAATTTCTTATATCAATAGGAATGGTACCAACAGAGAATTAATGAATGTATTTAAATCTGGGGTAAATTACAGAGACACATCCATATCTGCTTCTGGGGCCACAAAGGTTGGTGCTGGAGATCTGGTTAGCTTTGAGATACTTTCTCCTGCACAGTGTAATGTTCGGTATTTTGGAGATAGTTCTGGAATTAGCACATTTAGCCTCATCTGGATCCCTTCAGCGGTTTCTAGTGCCATATCAGCCACAGTTTCTGTTACAGGTCTGCCTACTGGAGCTGTGAGAAACAAACTATTGGATTTCACCCAGGTCTCCGCCAATGAGAAACAGATTCAGTTGGTTTCTTCTGGACAGCTTGCTCAGAAATATTTTATTTTTACTGAAAAGGGAGTTGCCAGCCTTGCATTTAACTTAAAGCTAATCCATTCATGCAATGTGCTCAAAGTGACTCTCAATCAGTTGGCCATGGATCACATGCAACCCCATGCAATTGCTCAGCAGATTGGAGGTCAGATGCCAGAGGGGAGCATATGGACCAGCGTGTCCCTCCGTGCATCTTTTGAAGTGCATAATGGAACACTGATATCAGTTTCTCTTGACTGTGTGCGTGGAAGGATCAATCAGATCACTCATGAACATGGAACCAGTATATCTATTTTATGGATTTCGTCTTAATTTCTGCACAGTGATGTTAGCACGAATTTGGGGTTTAAATTGTATTTGGATTCTACTCTGATTCCATACATATTTGACACTATACTGTGTTGACCTTGAGCAGATCATCCCACCAAAATGCTCTCAATTTTAGGAATATTTAAATATAATCTGAACTGAATGGTCACTATTTAAAGAAAACAAGAGCTTTCAGTGTCCAGGTTTTTAATTCTGTTACCATCTTCAGGCAGGGGAGTGTTAAATTCAGATCAAACTCCCTTAGTTTTAATAAAGCGGTCTCTTAAAATGGATTATTTCTGGACCACAGAAAATTGCAGCTGAGGGTAAATAGCATTTAGCACTGTAACTGAAAGCAGCACAGCCAAATAATTGAAACCTGCTTTCATTCTTTTTTTCATGCAACAGGCTAATAAAAGGACTAAATGTACTTCAGAGCTAATTTGTCTACATCTTACAAAATATTGTGCTTTCCATAAATGGAGAGAACATGCTTCAAATAAGTGATAATATGGCAACACTGGAGTATACATTCTTAATATTGTGGAAATGGACTGGTTCAAAAATAGAACATTGTTTTAACAACAAAAACAGTGGAACTAATGACTGCTCTAATTTCATTTGGAAATAATCGGCATTTAAGTAATTTGGGAAGGCTTATCCCTGTTTTTAGTTTTGCCAGTGAAAAGATGCAGAATGAGAAGGAAAGAAGTCTATTCTAAGAAGAAAGAGTATATAGGCAAAAAGAAACAAGTACTAAAAGTATGTCTTGAAAATTCAATTGATTTTAAACAGCAAAGTATTTCTCTGATCAAAAAGACATTTTTTGCAAGTCTATTTATTTTGTTGAACAGGTGCTTACATTAAAATGCCTTTTTTTTTTTTTCCAAAATCAGTAAATTCAAGGAAATGGTGTATTCATTGACACTATATTTTTATCTTCTTCCAGCTCTTCCATCAAAAAATTCTTTCTTTTTCTAAACTATGTAGACTATTTTCTCCCATTTTCTCCTTTCTCCTCTACAAATGCTTCTTCCCTCTCCTTTCTAATTTCTTTTGTTAGGAATAAATAACATTCCTTCTGACATCTCTTTCCAGCTTTCTTTCAGCATTCCTACAAAAGGATGGATGTTTGTGTCACACATGTAACTACACAAGAGGGATATTAACAATGCATTTACAGGCTGCCTTGTATCAACCCTACTGAAAAGAAATATTATGCACAATATAACTTTAATGTGTCTGCCTGAGTATGTGTATCTAAAATATGTGTGTATACTGCTGTGTTTTTAATCTCTTTTGGAGTTTGTTACTCTTTCTTTGCTGTATAATGTCCTCCTATAATTTTCTGAACTAGAATGAACCAAAGTGGAAGACTTCTATCTGGTGGTTGTTTTAACTTGTGACATTATAAATGTGTCCTTAGCACCTGAAGTCATCTTTCCATCATCTTTTAATTCTTCAAGAATATACTCAAAGATTCAGGGTTTGGACAAACTGCTTTCCTGCTCCAAAGAAAGAACAGTATTTTTTCTTGCTTTCAGCTGCAAAATCTAAGCAATCTGTCACAGGACATCTCACTGGGCATTGTGTTGCAGCCAACATAAGTACACAAACCAGTAACCCTGATGTCCCCAAAATCTGACAGAGATCTTAGTGCCTGTGTGCAGCCAGGGTCTCATTCATTCTCGCAAGGAAGAATATATTAAGGAGGGATGAATTAAAGCTACTATTGAAGGTGTTCAACATTTGTAAAACACTGTTATCATAGAGGACGTTTTGTAGTGGTAGAGAAGGACTTTGGAATGAAAAGCATATGTATCTGTTGTGTACAGAAGAGCTGCATTACCTGGGAGCAGAGCCGTTTTTCCGGGTACTTCACTCTTGGAGTCTACTGAGACTGAACAAAGATGAAATGGCACAGGAGTTAAAGTTCTTCTGGTGTACCCATTCTGCTTCTGTAGAAGGGTGAATGTGATGTAGGAGAAGCTCTGCAGAGAGCTCACCTGGGTATTTCTATGTTAAGAGTTCAGGCAGAGACAATGTTAGAGAAAGCTAGAAGTTATATGCTTATGTTTTTGTTTTAGAAGAAGTTAAGAAAGTCACTTTCTCACAAACAGAACCCCTTATTTTCCTTTGCTGGTTTGTGCTATGCAGTTCTGTTGAAGGCTGTCACTCCCCAGTATGACAGCTTAAGGCTTATTCTAGTTTTAAACCTGTGTAGCAGAGATCGGAATCTGGAGTTAAAAATCATCTGGTATGTTTAGCAAAGAGCA
Organism: Pardalotus punctatus; assembly: GCA_013400915.1. Taxonomy (NCBI): domain Eukaryota; kingdom Metazoa; phylum Chordata; class Aves; order Passeriformes; family Pardalotidae; genus Pardalotus; species Pardalotus punctatus. Next base: position 469,004 of record VZTX01009144.1, on the reverse strand, counting down.
GGTGTTACTTGAATATAATAAACATTTGCCTATATATAGCATATAGCAAATCTAATGGCATGATTTGTATGAGAATGCTTTCTGTGAATGAGATTGTGAGATCTGTGGAGGTCCTTAAACAGGGAAGACAATGACACTCCAATCCTGTATTATGCATGTTCGAGGTACTTGCATTTAAATGCACCATTGTTAAAGGATACAGAAGAACTACAAGGAAAACACAAGTGAACATAATTACAGCAGAGAAAGGGTCCAGAGTATAAATTGTTCAATGTAGTGAAACTTTTTGGAGGATTCTGTGGGGAGTGCCCAGAATTTTCCTTAAATTCAGAATAAATTTTTAGGTGCACATTGGCAGAAATACAGTATTCCAGATGCATCCATCTGGAAGTGATAATGCATCCAATAGTGTTTTACTCATGTCATCTGTGATAAGGCACTCCGATAGTGAAAAAACAGCCTTATCCAATATGTGTTGTTAATTGCAATTTACAGCAAGATTATCTTTATTTCAAGCAAGAAAAGGCTGATCATTGAGCTTCTTTTTGAATCTCTCCCTTCCAAAAAAAAAAGAAAAGCCTAGATCTGTATTTCAGGGCACTCACTGACCTCGGTTATAGCAACAGGAATTTGGAGTATGTTGGAACCAGTATGGATTTATGATAGCCTAATTAATGGCATTGTATATAGCCTTTGCATCTATGAAAATGATATATATTGCCTCATACCATGCAATATTAAGTGGTGCACTATGATCCTGAATAAGATAAAGTTCAAGAGAAATCGATGCACAATGAATGCTAATTTTATGGCACTTATCCCATTTGCTGTAATAAATTGCATGTTTTATTGACAGGTATCTTATTAATTATATTTACAACTTTTGAAATTTTTTATTAATTTTTTTCCATATGGTTTCTTTCTATTAATAGTACAATATAGTACTGTGAAGTATGGAATTCATTTAAAAACTTTTATTTTGCATCTTCTGATACCACATTCGTGAATTTGGTTAAAATAGCTGGAGACAGTCTCTTCAATCTTTTCTGCCAGAGGGTGTTTCCAACGGAAGTATTCACAAAGTAACAGAATAAGTATAAGGCTGGTAGAATCTGCCTCTACAGAAAGAGTTTAAGTTAACACACCCAGGAAAGCAGGTGCTTATTTCACTGCATTGTGAAGATAGCAGGCAACTTTTTGTTATAGAAGACTTGACCATTACAGAAGGAAAATAATTTAGGTTGTATAGTGCTTCTCATACAAAAGGAAAAAGGATTTGGCTTACAAAAACCTGCATTTTTTTTGTATTGGGAAGCATTTTGCAAGTTTGAGGCTTTTAACTGAGTATATTTTTTACCTATGCAAATTTTTTATGCTTTCTCTGAAGTCAAAACTGGGCAGAGTATGTGAAGTCTGTTTTAATGTTATGGATGTTCCTCTGTTCTGTGGTCTCTGCAGATTTTAGTACACTGTGAATATTATACTATTTTCTTGTGGTGCTTTTTATGAGATTTTCTACTTTGAAATATTACCTTGTTTTAAAAATACTGTTTAGACAGTTGCCTCTGTTAATATTATATTGTGATATGTTTTAAGAGAACTTTACTGAGATAAATAAAATGATAAAACTTCATTGGTATTCTTGTTCTATTCTGAGGAAGACTAATGGCGGCTCTTGCATTTTTTTACCACTGACTCTTTTGGGGTCAGTATTTCATAGATGTTATCTGAGTTAGTCACCTGTGCTTGCTGAAGTGGCCTTAAACAGGAACAGTAATAGGGGACATTTCTAGAGATATCTAATCTGTCTGCCTTCTGTTCCCATGGTTGTAACAGCACATCTGAGAGGATGAATATTGTCATAAGAGCAGTACAATTTATACCGGTCATGGCTAGTGCCCTAGTAATACAGAGAAGAAAGAAATTAGTCCTGTCTTGGTGCTTCACAGGCTCTCTGTTGGATGAGAAAGCTTTTATGGTGTTGTGGGGGGTCCAGATCAGACTGTTGCAGTAGCACAGCTATGCTTCTGTCAGGGTCTGGCCAAGTTAAAACTCATGTGTTCTCAGTAGAAACTTTACAAGTACTTTAAACTGTACATCTGTTTCTTCTTTTTGGAGATGTTATTGTTTATTGGATGTGAATGAAAGAGAGGTGCTGTCAAAAAGGGATTACAGACATCATTAACATACCCTGAATTACCCAAGGATAAAATTCAGAGGGAGGAGAAAAGAAGTATTTGTGAAATACTGTTGAAAATGAAACCATCCTCCTCCAGGCTGGATCAAAACTGCCCCTTCTCTTCTGTCCTTCAGCAGCTGACACTGTTTATACCCTTTCCCCAACAGCCCAAACCATCTTGATCTTTGTCTGCTCCCCACAATGGCCCTCTCAGAGTCACCTCTTTCTCTTTGTGGGTCTGACATGCCCTTGTACAACATCCCCATGTACAGGTCTGGAAGCACATTGTGTGACCAGGCCTGGTGCCCCTTCCTCTGCTTGGAGGGTCTTCCTTACAGTACGGCTCTGAAGATATTGACTGTGTTAGTGGCAGTGCCTGTGCTGCTTTTGCTGTGCTGCCTGGCAGAAATAAGTGGTGAGTGGGCCTCAAAATAGCTGACTTGCCCATATGCCAGACTTCAGCATCTCTCGATCTATACCTGGCTTTTGCTGTCTGGTTCTGGTTGTAGAAAAGCCAAATGACTGTAAAAGAGGGATCCAAGAAACTCGCTTGCATTAAATAATAGAATTGCTATTGCTAAAACAGAGTTTCTTGGCTAGCTGCAGTTTGCACAGCTTTCTTCAGCCCTTCCTTCCTTGGAGCTCTGCAGGCACATTGTGACCCGCAGGACTGCATCTTTTGTTCACAGGCTCTTCAAAGGGAAACGAGCTGCTCTCCAAACTCTCTAGCACAATCCAGTTAAACGGCATCTCTTGAAAATAGCCTTAAAAGGCTGGATGTAATTTCCTCGCTAGAAGGGTGTTAATGCCTGGCTTTAGCAGAACCTTGAAGTAAAAGCCTGTCATGGTTATATACATACATACATACATACATACATAAATAACACATGCATACATATATATGTATATATTTATATCATCTCCTCAGTCTTGGTTAAGTAGCATTTTCTTTAAAAGAAGAACTGTGGAAAGAGGATTTTTAAAAGTTCCTGCATCTCCTTATAAAACCAATGTCTTCAACTTTCTCTTTAGCCATTTTTTCACTGGAAACATACAGGAAAGAAAGGAAAATAAGGAAGTGAAGATAGGGGGAATGGAGATAGAAGGGGAGAAAAGTGGAAGAAGGAAAAAGCAATCTCCAGTGTTTAGGTAGTTTCACGTATAAAAATTTAAACTAGTTTTTGTCAGAACTTTTTGATAGAACTTCTTGGGCTTTCAATCAGTTGTATTTGAACATTTGTTCAACTAAAAATTCAATCACATTTGGCTTAATTTCTGTCTCTTCATTAAAGCACTTCCCACCCACCACCTTTTGTAAACTAAAGTAACATTAGAATATCTAGATTATGCTTAAGTATTTTGCTCAGCTGGAACATTAAGTTGGGTAATTGGGTTAATTAAATGCTAACTTATATTGGGAATTCTCTGGATATATTTGTGGGTTTTGGCATCAGTTTTCATCATTACCTCTTAACTATGTTTATATTGGGAACTGCGTCTCATTAGACAAATGAGCCTTCTCTGAGCTCGATGTTATCATCACTTGACTGCTAATGGTACCTTTAATTCTCCTTTGGGTATTTTTCTATTATATTGCAGTCAATAACCTAGACATGTACTAAGTGTCTTCAGGAGCTCTGTGCATGTGGAATGTTGACAGAGTGTTCCGGTCGCTGTTGGTTTTTCCTGACTTGCTTCATTGTTCTAAATCACAAGTGGTATTCAGTTCAGAAGTCCATATGATAGATCTGGGCTTTCAAAGCCAGTTTGGCCTGGTGAGTGATTTAGGCTGGTAATCACATCTGAGTTGCGTGATTGCAGCCTTCTTTTGCAGAGTATAAAAAGCTTCTGAGAATACTCACAGATTAAATGCAGGTGTCTTGAGTAAAGAGCTGGAGGTGCTTTACATCAAACCCAAATAAAAGCCTCATACTCTACTCAGAAGGTCAACAAAATAAGAAGATTTAGTATATACTGTAAAATACACTGTTTGTTGAAGGAGAAGTACATTTGTTGGTTTTATTAGGAGAGGAGAAAGAAAACGTGGGCTTTATACCAAGTAGATAAGACAAATTGCTTAAATGCCTTTATGCCTGAAAATGCTCCATATTTCATTTCTTCTTGAACATGTACCTAGATTTGTTCAAACCTTTGCTTCAAACTACTGCCATATCAGTAACTTCGATACAGGCTTGATTCGTGCGAAAACCTTTGAGAATATTTTTCCCCCTTGTGCCAGACAAACATAATACATTTCAAACACCACTGATCAATCCTTGAAAAGTAGTGTCTAATACTACAAGTCTCCCAAGAGTTGCAAGCTCTGGGACCCTGTTTGAGGCAGCAGGTGTTATTCTCGGCTGCCTCAGCCTCCTGGAGCCCTTGTCACAGGGTGGTCAAGCTTTCCCCCACCTTTTGTCCTTGCTATGTGTCACTTGCGACAGCTCTATTGGGTGGGAAGCTGAAAATAGTTGGGTTTGACGTGCCATAAATGTTTTTTTCCCTCTAATTTTGTCCATCCTGCCTTTCATGGTTAGCCATGAGGCCGAAAATCTATTGTTCCCACATCTCCATTTTTGATGTGCACTTTTACTTCTGCTCTCTCAGGTTTGGTGTGCTACTGGGGTTTAAGTTCTTGGTTTGTTGTTGGCAGGTTTCCCTCTCATACTTGTCTGTGAAGCACCACATAAACACCACATAACTCTGAAAGCTTAGAGATTGCATAACCAAAGGTGATTTTTCCTGTTTGGACCTGTACAGCCTTAGGAGATATGGAGGTGGCATTTTCATACCTAGAGATGACCTGTTTCCATGCTCTTGCAGCATTTCACACCTTTTGGTATCACCCCTTGCTCTTGAAGTGTTGATGTCCTTGACAACGTCTTTCAGGTTGTGTGTCTGCACATGCACTTGAGAATTCTCTTAAATCCTGGGAGGAGAGGGAATACCTCTTTTTGTCTTACCATTTCAATTGCTCCCAAAACCAACTATACAGAAAAGATCTGCTTTTATCCAGTCTTCCTGGGCGTTTGGTTTCCAGAGGCCAGAACACAAGGTGTGTTTCCTACCCTGCATATGAGATAATAAATACCTACAGTACTATTGGTGTGCTACTGATAAAATGTATTTCAGAATTGATAATCTCAGAAGCTGGTCAGCTCTGCAGGCATATTTAGATTACAATGCAGGTATCAAAGTCTTTGAAGATTTGTTTCTGTCCAGGTTGAGCACAATATTCTTTGATAAGAAACTTGTTGGAGAGCACATGGAAATGCTGATGAAACACGCTAGGCTGGCTGTGGGAGAGGGACCCTTGCTGAAGCTCAGGAGTTGACAGGACTGAGGCTTCTGCTGCAGACTGGCCCCTGTGGAAGTAGGAGTTTGTGGGACCTGACCAGTCTCCAGGACATGCCAAACTTTCGGAATGGCTGGGATGTATTGAGGGTATTTTGCTGTTGTAACATTTTTGTTGCTCATTGCTGTAACTCCTATGGGCAAATAATGCTTTCCTTGGAAGGTTGCCTGTATTCAGTGTTGTATCCAACAGCAACTTAAGGGAAATTTGTTCCAGAAGCCCAGCCTGGTTTGAATATCTGAACAAAATGTCTAGAAATTGAAGATGCTGTAGCACGGACATCTTCACAATGTGGGCTGAGTTTTCACAAATCAGTAGGAACACGGGATGAATCACTTGATAATAGAGACTTAGGCTGGACCTATAATAGATACCCTTAATTTTTGTGCTGTAAAAATATGCTAAACCCAATGCAAGTATCCAGGCTAAGGTCTGTATTAGGGATTGGGGTATTCTTATGGGTAGTCCTCGGCTGATAAATGAAAACTGTTTCTGACATAACTCAAAGAGGGCTTCATTCTGTCTGTGCTGTAGTTCACCTCATCTGTATCCATATCACAGTTCCTCCCAGAAACCAGCAGATACAAATTCACTGGACTTGATGCTGATGGTGAAGTGTTGAGGGCTTCTGGTCACATGCATCTGGATCTATGGAGTAAAATGTGAAATCTCTTCTGCAATCATTCTTTCCAGCTATCTGAAAGATCTGCAGGGATCTGCAGTCTTCTGATAAACAACCACTTTGAAATAGGGATTTGAATTACCCTGGTTTTGGTAAATTGAAAATCAGTGCTTACTTCAGCAGTGCTATGGTTACTGACAAGATACATCACTGAGGTCTGGATCCTTGCTTCAAGGAACACATACCCAATCTGTATTCAAGCTCTCAGTCCAGGCTTCAGGACCAGGATACCCTTACCCCTCACCCAAGTAGCACTGGAGCCCTGTTAGCAGCAGTGTCTTCAGAGCTGAGCAGTGGCAGTGGCTGTCGCTATGCCAGGAGGATGCTCCAGGCTCGTTCCCACCCCAAAACTCCTGGTGTCCCCATCCAAAAACAGAAACTCACACACCCAACACTGACATTTCCTCTGCTTCAGCAGCCCCAGCCCATGCGCAGGGCCATCCCTCCAAACTTTGCATCCTTGCAGCCAAGCCAGGCCCTGGCTGCAGTGTGTGCCCAAGCAGTGGGGTTCCCTCTAAGCAGGAAAGGCTGGGGATGGGGGCTGCAGGAGACTGTTGAGGAGCAGAGCCAAGAAAGAACTTTTCTGGTTTCAGGCCCACTGCATGCTGATTGTGCTCACGTTGCCCTAGAGGTGTTTCTGTGCCCAGTAGAGGTTTGTCTCCTAGAGAGGACCTTTTGTTTGTTTTGTTATTTGTTCCAGTGAAAAACTCTGAACAGGGTAAGGTCTTATTTATCACTGCCTTGGCTGAGCAGTCATAAAAGTGGCAATAATAGTTAGTTGATAAGAGCAGGAAAAAGGCAGGTCTCCAGCCCTGGGGAAGGCTTTGACAAATGGCTGCTCGCTAGATTGGAGGTGTTACTGGCATGGAGACAGATGGGCTCGTCAGTTGTGTGCAGGTAATGCTACAGGTAAATGAGAGAAATTACTGTAGGTGTAGTTGAGGTCATTACAGCAACCTCTTTATCTGCTGTTGGCATCTTTTGCCTTCGTAGCTAACTCATTTTTCTTTGAAAGAGACCAGGGAGTTAGGGATGAGTGAGCTCTCTGGGCACAAAGAAAAGGATGTCTTTTGATTCTGATGCCATGCATTAGACAGCTGTGTTGGTGACAAATCTTTGCCCCAAACTATTTTGTTGCAAGTTACATGGGCTCCTGATTTGCAATCAGTTAATGACAGATTTAGTCCTTACTTTTACAAATTTTTGTCTCTTCTATTTCTTTAAGTGTATCACAATATGTATCAGCTGGTATTCACTGTAACCATTTGTTAAAAATTTCTGTACAGATTTAGATGAGTGGTTAAACCCCCATACAGTCCCTTTCAAGAGGAGACAGTCTGCAGCTTGCCTTGTACAATGCTTTGAGCAGTACAGATTTGTTATGTTTCTCCTCTCATATTTCTGAATGAGCAAATAATTGTAAAAGTAAATGTGATGTTTTGGGTAGGTTTTTTGGGGCTTGAGTCTATTTCTCAATGTGAACATCCATGCCGACATGCCTTAGGTGCCCTGAGGTCAACACTGAAGTCTTCAAAGACTGAATTAATCTGACAAAAGAAAATACTCAAAACAGAGGCTGTAAGAATGAAAACAGAGAAGGTCACAGTCACTCCCTTCCCTCACTTTCTGTGGATTCCCGCTAAACCCTTAACTTTATTTGATACAACGGGATGTGTTGGTTACTTTATTAGAAAGAAAAGGAGTGTGTGGGGGAAGAAATCTGGGAATTCCTGCATCAAAGACCTAGGAAATGTTTTTGGATTTAAGCTTTAATGGTATAAATATCTTAGAGTGTTTCTGAAGGCAAATTGGATGGGATTCTGTACTCTTGACACTTACTTATTTTGATTTGTCTTTTTGCAGCTTGTTAATATTTTAAATTTGAGAAAAAATTGAGAAAAATATTTCTCATGAGTAGATGAAGAAGTTCCTTAAACCAAAACAGGCAACAGAGATCTTCAAAGATTTTTTTAGGTATTCTTCCCTTTTTGAGAACTATTGAAACTAGGTCTCTATCAATAAAGACAAATGCATCATCTTCAAACATGTAAGTGAATTAATGCCCGGTTACCTATTTTGTCAGACCAGACAATCAAAAAGGAAGCAGCACCTTTGACAACCCAGCCAAAGGTGTTGTCAAACCCTGGCAGGAGAGGACGTGCCATCACCGCAGCTCACCTTGTGCTATTGAACCACAGCTTAGAGAACCCCGTGTTTTGAAGAAAAGCTGTTGCCAAGCTTTTGGAGGTTTTCAGAAGAGGCTCTGACACTCAGAGCTCAGAACAGCAACACTGAACACATCATACAGCCTAAAATCACTGTGGACTACTCTATGCACTGTGGATGATGATTTAGCACTTTCTGGTGCTCTTTCTACTTATCTCCAGATTTCTTAGAAAGACCATTACCACAGCCTGTGTTTTCAGGGTATTTCCTGTCATCCTTAGCTTGCTCTGAGAGCCCTGTGCTATTTCTTCTTTAGATTTCTAAAAAATACATGTTTCAGCACAGCAATTTGTACTATAAGAGTAATGAGTTCTAATTGTTTCTTTGTTCTAAAGAGAACAAAATTTGCTGGGCACATGATAGACTAGAAAAGAAAATTGAAATAAAGAGCAAGATAAATACAGCCTGAGCATAGGATAGCATATCAGATGGTCTATTTGCCTATAATTGGGCCATTCCTTCATCTTCCCTAAATTGAGGAGACTATTCCCCTTTCTTCTCTTCCAAGCTTACATGGAGCTGTGCTGGTTTGAAGGCAGAAGTGAACAGAGCTTGATAAAATGTCAGACTTTTATGGGTAATGTCTGTTCATTTCCTCATCTCTACCTTTCCATTGAATTTTTAATAAAATTACCAATATGCTGATGAGAAGAGGTTTTTCATATAATGTTATTCAATTCTGAAGTACAGAGCCTCAAACTACATCCACATTTCCCTGCAACATTCTGAGAAGGAAGTGTTGCATATCCTTGGAAAAGAACATGGAATCATTCCTCGGCAATGGTCTGGTGGCCAGTATTGCAGGCTGGGGTTTTGTTACTTTTACAGTCCTCCCGAGCAGTTTATTGTTGGCCCATATCAAAGTCATGATACTGGCTGGATCATAGGTACAAATGCTCTGTTCTTGTTTAAATTTCAGGGATCTGACCACAGCGTGCGTGTGGCTGGGCAGGTGGCTCAATCTATCTGCTTTTACTACTTTAAAAATGGGATAAAGGACCACTGCACCCCTACAGGGGTGTTATGAGGGTAAAATTTGTTACTAATGGCTGTGAGGTATTCAGATGCAGTGGTAATGAGGCTATATGGATGTCTGGAGTACGTGCTTCACTGCACATCTGAAGCAAAACACGTCTGTTTCCTTGGCAACCGCTCTGTGTCTGTACCGTTGTACCTGCTCTCCATTGGATGCGGAAATATCAAGCATCATTACTGAATTGTGCTCACACTTTGCTCCGTTCATGTTCTGCAATTAAAAAATTTCTGTTTGCTACGTTGGCACTGTGGGCTCTGAACGGTGCAGGTCTATTTCTCCCTCTTCCTCCCCATCTCCCTCCACCTTCTTCCCTCCAGCCCCCCTTTTCCTCAGCTTAGCCCCCTCTTCTGTTACAGCAGAAGCCTCGAGGTCACCCCACCTTTGGCAGGAAGCAGCGGCACTTCTCTAAGCAGTGTGTACCACACAAATGCGGTAATATGGAAACACATCATGTCCATGTCCGTGACTGCCCTTGAGGAAATTAAAACGTGAACTTTCTGAACAACAATTAGTGCTGCCATCTGTTACTGTCAGCAGATGTACGTGATAACCTTGTGTTTGCCTTCTTGGAAAGAGCTGTGTGTATGTCACTTATGTTATCCATAAAGTCTTTTCCTTTTAGCAGTGTAGAACTATGTGATATTATCTAGCTGTTTTATCCTGACATGCGCCATGGTTGTACGAATGCTTTTACATAATGTCACGGAGGTCTTCAGCTCTGAGCCATATGTGGTCACTGTTTCTAGACCAGTGAGAGTTTATATCCCAGGGAAGCCCAGGGACTGCTTGTGTGAGAAGGAGCTCACCACAGTCTGGAAACTTAATGCAGCCTCATCCTCCTAAAGCAGCCGGTGTCTGTGTCCTCCTTCGAACTGCCACATGTGAAGATGAGTGGTGGCTGCCAGAGATCCAATCCCACATATGGGGAGAAGCAAATATGTCGTGTTTAAATAGTTGTCACCATTCAAAATTAAAACTTCAGGTTTTAAGATTGCAGTTTTCCTCACTGTCAGTCTAGCCCAATTACCATGTAAAGATATAAGGGAAATACAGGGGGGAAAAAAAAAAAAATTGTTGAAAACACACCTAAGTTCAAATTCTGGTGCTCTGCTTATTTCCAGCACCTGCGTCTCTTCAGCTCAGTTTCTCTGGGGTCCATTGTTTTGAGCATTACTTCACTTGCCTTCTCCTCTGCTCATGAACAGGTTTGCAGCTCTCTGCATTTGCATTGGGCAATGTACTGTGAAAAATGCCAAACAAAAGGGTTAAGGTGTTGCAAGACTGAACATGAGAATCAATTTCTGGTTAAGAAATGGAAAAGGAAGTACAGAATGTGGGCCACAATGCCTGTTCTGTAAATCTGCCCAGTCATTCAGTGCTTATCTGAGCATGATATTACCACAATTATATCTTTAGTGTGAGTGAGTCCTCCATCCATTTTCTAAAAGCTGGAATGTGAATAGGTACAAAAGAAATGAGAATCTTGCTTATTTCTGGCAAGCACTGAAGACAGATGAAGGAGACTTTTCTCTGTGAGATCTAGAAAGATTGTCCTAACAATTCCTCCTTACAGGTTAGTGTTTATACATCACCTTTTGCCTAAAATAATTTGGTCTCCACTAAAATCTGTTTCTTAGAGCAATATCTGCTGTAAATTAAGGCATAAGGAATTGCTCTACAGTATCCTGGGAGACCATTTTCCATTTCAAAATCAATGCTAATTAAGTGTATGTTCTTTAATGTTGACATAAATCAGTTCCAAATTTACATGCTGCCAATACCTTGCAAAACATAATTTACCTTGATTCTAATGAGCTCTTCCCTCAGTGTATTTTGTGCAAGTAAATTAATTGCCTTTGTTTTTACATAAACATAAATACACACACATATAATATGTACACATGAAGAGGAGATAAAAAATAAGGGGGATTTAGGTCTTTTGGCCAGATTTGATTGAAGTTCCCCTTAGCTATAGGACTCCTCTGAAACCAAATATTCTATAACATCCTAAATTGGCTGTTGAGAAAAGTGAGAAATCTCCTAATGTATGTTTGTGAGAAAGCACTGACACAGACATCTAATTCTGGCAGAGTAGTCACTTTCTGCATCTTTCCTGTAAAAATTCAAATTCATGGAAAAAATGGAACTTCTCTCCCCCCACTTCTTACTGTTTCACACAATCAGATGTACGGATTTTTGTTAGGATGCCCAATTTCTCTGAAAATTATTAAAAGACTTGAGCATTTTCCAAGCAGGTATTTTAAACAGCTGAGCAAGGACACAGCAGCAGAGCTGCACTATAGGAAGTGTACAGAGAACAGCAGAACATTCTTTGCATTTGACATAGGTAGCAAGAAAGCTTTGGCTACGTGACAAAGAGATTTTATAGTACACATGTTTACTTTAATGAGGGGCAGGGTAGGAGAACATGTATATATACACATATATATGTGTGTATATATATATATATATATACAGACAAAAATATACCCCAGAAATATGGGAGCCATATGGGGAAACAGAGTAATTCCCTGTACCAGGAAAAAGACTCAAGTGTGACAAAAATCTCAGTGAAAATAAACTTCAGGATTCAGTAGGCACTTCTGCAAGGAATTAACAAAGCAAATGTAGACTTGCCTCTAACAAGAAACAGAGTCCCACATTCAATAAAAAGCAATTAGACCATTATATTTAGGTCATGGCAAAACTGTGAGAACCAAGGAAACACACACCCTTTCATATCATAGTTTTCTGTAGCTGTGCACCACATTTCACATTGACTGGACTTCTAGATTGCCTCCAGTCAATAAAAAACCCAGGATTCTCCATTGTGTGGTACCTAATGGACTGCACTTCTGCAGGGAATCAAATCAAGCCTGTGTGATACCTTCAGTGGGAAAACTGGTTTAAGAAACTCATTTCTTTCTTCATAACAGCCATGAACAAGAATTGTAATGCTATGCCAAAGTTTACCACCTCCAAGATGTGAAGTTATGGCTGTTCTTGAGGCCATGCTGTAAACCGGGTCACTGAAATGTTTAAAGCAGTGATCAGAAGCTCCAGGGCAGATGGCTCTGAAAGCAGTTTTGTCATCAGCACTAGCACTGCATAACTGCACAATAAATGTCATAGCTGAGTGCAAGTCCATGAAGGAAACATGGAAATCCATGAAAGAGCATGAAAAATGAAGAATGCACTCTACCTTTGCCTTCTATCTATATGGTAAACAGCTGCTGGGCACAGCTGCAAAGAGGAGAAAGAGCAGCATCCAGACCTTGGTTTAGTTATGTACAACACATCTGATCACACCACATTATTGCCAACTACAGATTTGTTAGCAATCTGCAGTTGTTTCAGTATTTCATCTTGACTTTTAGAACTGTTGGTGGGAAAATCCCCTATATGATTATTCTCAGGATGCTTGATTCTGCCTATTCCTGAATAGAATGGTTACTTTTTATTTCAATGGATTATTCCAATTTATTTCAAATTAAGAAGAACCAGCAAATTTAAAATGCCTTTACATCTAAAAAGGTGTTTAATTTCATCCCAGCTCATCCCTGCCCTTCTGCTGATAGACTTTGGCAACTGTTTGGAGAAGGAATGGCTTAAAAAGAGATGTAAAATCTTGTATGGACACCAATGATTCTTCTTTCAGAAAACTACCTTCTTGCAAATCCAGCAGTGATCTTTAATCCATCGGCTTATACTTTGTGACCTATGATTTCAACATCTTCTAAATAATAACCTGGAATAGCAACCTTCTTGTTGGCAGCCCTCAAATGCTTCTGTAGGATTAAGAAATGTAGTCACAGTGTCCAGACCTCTGATTTTGCAGGTTTTGCCAAGCTCCCGGAAATGTACACTGAAAGCAGCTTGGGACATTCTCACTCAAGTTCATGCCCCTATGAGCAGATCTGGAGCATGGAAGTTAAAAATCTCTATGCTCCTTCAGAACAAGAATTGCTCAGAACGATCTCAGTGGGGACATGCCGTAAGACACAATGCTCAGTCTCTGTTTGTGGGCATTACCTTGTACCAGAACTTACTTTTAAAGGGTGCAATAATGCAGCAGTAACACAAATCCTTTACCGCTGGTGGGGCTACAAAAACCACTTCATGTGTCCAAGAGATTTCAGTGGGTGTGATGAAGGCTGAGCAGGTCACTGTAGGTGTGCCTGATTACAGTGTTGTGTCATCACAGGCACACTGAGAATGGAAATTTAACCATGTACCAAGAGGTATTGTGTTCAGCCTGTGTTTTCCATAAGTTCATCTTCTTTTAAGTGACTGTCAAGTGTTATAATCCATCACTTTGAAAAATATTACTCCTTTGAGTCTATCCTTAAAGAGGACTCATCCATTCCAGTGGGCTGAAAAAGTTTAACATCATCAGCTGCTCTATTCCTGGATCACTATGTGTGGGTAATTACTTGGAATCCCAGGCTTTCCCATCTGCTTTCACTAAAGGACAGTGCTTTTCTGCCTTTAAGACATTAAAAACAGATGCTCTACTATTTGGGCTGTGACCATCAGGCATCAGAAGGAGACAACATTAAAATTTTGTTTGAAACAAAGTGTAATGGGAGCTTTCTTGGGTTGAATTGCAGGGTCTGTGTGTGTTTAACACATAAATGATGCTTTATGCTTCACCAAAGCCAAACCCAAAAAATATTCTTATTATTTGCACTGTTTCAAACGGTCTCCAAAGAGGTACCCTTAAAAACTCAATTGGGAGGGGTATAAATCTTCGTTTTTTATTTTAAGACATGAGCTTTCCTGGGGACAAGTATAAAAATAGAGAGCCTTGAAGAGTTTCAGTTAGGGTGTTTCTTCAATTCATTTGTCTAAATTTAGCATAGAGCAGTAAGGAGGCTGAATGTCCAGTCAGGTAGAGTCCCTACCAATACAGGACACAACATTTCACAGACACACACACACAGAGCCCTTGAGTGGTAACAGGGGAAAAAGCAAAACACACACACAAAATATTACCTGCATCACTTGATGCACTGCTGGAAGATGTCCAGACTCTGTTGTATTACAGGAATGCACAGAAAGCAGCATATTATTTTAACATCTTTTTTTAATATATTTTTTTTAAAATCACACAAGTTAGGATTTTCTTGTTTTTGTGGATTTGCACTTTGTAGAATAATTCTTCTTGAATTCAGATAGAGGCAACCTTCTTCATTCACCTAAAAAGCAACTGCATCAGGAAACATGTAAAAGAACTATTGAAATCTCTTGTCTGAAGACTTGCATTGTGGATAGTCCTGTGTTTCCACCTGTCTTTAATTCTTTTCAGTCAAGCCTCCAGGAGATGCACGTACCTCAGAGGCACAGTTGTGCGCCTGGCATTCATCTCACATTTGCATTTTCTGCTTCCCAAAGCTTCCTCAGAGTATCTTTATAAAGTAGTGGTAATATTCAGGATGGTGGTCATTTCACAGACTTTTAAAATACCATGACGACAGATGACTAGTTTTTATGAAAAAATATTTTAGTTTCCTTCAGTAAGCTTTGAAAGAGGTGCTAAAACAAACTGATAATTAGTCATTCACAAGCAAGATTGTGCAACACATAAAAGTTAAATTCTGCTTCCAATAAAACCAATGGCAAGGCTCCCACTGACTGCACTGGGGCAGAATCCGACATTGGGTACTTGACCTTCTGTCTTCTAAAGGCAAGGAGTTTTTCAGTGAATATAATGCACACAAAAATAACCACTAGAATAGCTGTACAGAATTCAGGAACTAAGAAACTCTATACTCCTTGTACTTAAGAACCAACAAGAAAAAAATTACATGCCATTTGCTCTGCTCAAAATAGAATCAGATTTAATTGTATTTTCTCAAAGTTTTTTTAAAAAATAATGTCTTAAATATTATTATTCAATGAAATTGAATAACCAATACTGCTACTGTTTCTGTTTGTTGCACTCCAAAGCACAACACGGATAAGCAAATGAAAGAAGGCTGTCAATACATGTATCTATTACATAGAATACAAGCTGTGTGTGAAGGTGTGTGGATATGCAACGTGTGATTTATATATATATATATATATATATATATATATACACATTAAAATAACATGTGAATGAAACAACACAAGCATTTGCTAATAATTTTTAGGAAATGTGCACAGTCATACCAATCACTCTGAGCTAAAAGGAAGCATATCTAGCTTCTAGCTTGCAATGCTGCACTGGCCACAGAAGTATTTCTGTGTAACTATCTACACATTAGGCATCATATGGGTCTTTTGAGATACACAGATTTCAAATGCTGATTGTTGTTACAACCATTAAACATACAAATACCACAGCCACTTTTGCACAAAAAACCCTACCTCTTAGAGTTCTTACCATATCATATATATCCGGACATGAGAGGTTCTTGCTTTATAAGCCATCAGAACAATATGGTTTTGCAGTGATTATCCAAGATACCTCCTTGAAGGAAAGAACAGGTTAAGCAGCTGTTGCTGGTAGGCTTGTGGCATACACATCCTGTCCTCCGGAGTCACAGAGCCCCTGGAATAAGCTTAATACAACTTCTGGTGGGAAAGTAGTATGTTTTATATTGCCTTTTCTCACAGCTTTTCTTACCCTACATATTTTCATTGGTGAGAATTTCTTGGTGCCCTCTGACTCCATCCTGCTGCTGAAGCAGAGCAGGAACACAAACACCAATGCTGTTCTACATGCACCAATAACAACACAGAAGAGGAAAAAATCTCAGACCAAAATACCATATTCATAATAGTATAATTAAGAAGAGTTTGCAGTGAATAATCACCGTGTCTTTTTTTTTTGTTTGTTTTTTTAATAAGTTTGGATTGATATTTTTTTAAAAGAAACAATTACTTGCAAATTTTTCCCAACCAAAACCCATCAGTTTTTCCCCACATAATTCCTTTTGTTGGTAGAAATGTATCACCTTTGGCAGAGTCTGAGTGTGTTCACACTTGCCTTTGCACAGCTATTTGAGCTTTCTACAGCAGTACCAGGTAAGATGAGGGTCAGTAACCAGAAATTGGGGTCAGTATTCCAGATATCACATTACATAGCTCAATCACTAGCACTCTCCAGAATGTTTCATCCAAAGACAATAAAGTTTATCTGCCTTTTAAAGCAAGGTCACTCAGTTTCTCCTGATTCAATCTCCATTCTGTGACTTTTTACACAAAGACCCAAATAAGATTTGCTCACAGCTATTTCTTAGCACGTGAGTGGGTGTAGTTTGCTGGGAGGTGATTTGAGTATCTACAGAAAGTGGAAACAGTGCTGAGTTAGTCTCGCTGGACAATGCTCCAGTCCAGTGTCTTAATTTAAAGGAGATGGAATTAAACCTGAAAAGAAGCTACAATATCACAGCATGATTTCTACTGTGGGAATTTTGCATACAAGACACAATAAATGTGTACAATTCAGAGAGCACATTTTCCTGCTGTCAGGTGGGAGAGATCAACACATGAAATGATTGGATAACGAATAAAGCAACAGCAAAGAAACACTTGTTCAAGTGTTGCAAAGCTACAGGGAAAACAGAACTCTCCCTGCTGTGCTGTAATGTTTGACTTTTCTCTTGGGGAATTTGCAAGCCCTGGCCCTGACCCTCACAGAGGATGGCAGAAGGCTCCATAGTGAGCCGCTGCCCAGGGAGCTGCTGGAGCCAGCCAGGGGTGAAGGGCACAGGCAAAGACAGGGCTGAAATATCCGTGTGACTGGCTCAGAGGGGACCCATGTAGCCAGCTCCTGTTCTTTTGCATGCTAGTCTTCAAACTAGTCAGCATTTTTCACAGAAGCTATATAATGATGGAGCCTTGAAATATAGTCATTTGGTGACATCAGAGCAGTGAGATACAGTTCCTTGCTATTGCTGTCCAGATGATTTGTGCTTTTCATTACAGCAATATGATAATAAAATCAGAGTCTGGAGAAGGAAAATGACAGACAAAAGCAGACGCTTGCCAGTAGTATGGTATGACGAAGTCCCTTGTTCTGTCTGGAGATATAAGCCTTTTACATCAGTAGAAAGCTATTTAGATAATTCTCATTAAATTTATTGGTAGGATGACTTTATATAGGTATGACAGTATGATTTGATAAAGCTGATTACTGTATTTTTCGAAGTGTCTTTTGTTCAAACACTGAAATAGTCCACCAGACAGTAAACCTGGCTTTAGTTATCAACTTCAGCAATTAGTGGTAGAAAATAGCCAGAAGATGCTGAGGTCTGCAAAGCAATTCCTTTGTCTATTAATCACACCTTTATGGAAAGACACCAAAAATCTGAGGGTGTACTACCACAGGATTCAAGCTCCAGTACCTTTCTCGGTATGTTTAAGGATCTATACCAGGGAAAGAAAAAACACAAGAAGAAAGATGTTGCATGATTAAATAGCTGGGGTAGAGGGGAGAGGCTTGACCATTGCTTAAAACAGAGTAGTAAGAAATTGAAATAACAAAAGGGTCAATTTCTTTCTCAGTGGAAAAAGGCTGATGTCCAGCTCACAGCAATTTGTCACATTCATTTGCAGGAAATTTTCATGAGTGAAAATCACAGTAGGGGTAAAACAGCAAGGAGGGGTCAAATAGTGCTTGAGAGGGATATTTAATGAAAGGAGAATCTTCAGAAGCAGAAACAGAAGAAAAGCCCCTTAGGTAAATATTTGTAATGCAATAGAGTAATAACTCAGGAGCCAGGGGCAGAGTGCTCATGGTTTTACATTGCACATGATGGAAACACACCTTAAGCACACCATGAGTGATGGAGGGTAGAGCTGTCTGACTTCGTGCTGAATCTCCTGTGGCTCTTTCAGTGGACAGTAGCAGTTCCTCCCTCCACAAAGGAATCCCCAGGGAACGGGACCCAAACTTGTGGCACAGAGGATAAAACAAGGCCATGCCTTGCTGCAGCACAGCAGGGCCAACAGGGCTGCTCAAACCCTGTGGCACTTCAACCCCAGCAGGGTGGCATTCCAGGGAGCAGCAAGGAGGTCCAGCCTGGCCTCACTCTAGCCCTTGGCTGTTCCCACATATTGCTTTTCTTGCTCACTAATCCATGTCTGTGCTCAGATTTTAAGGGACATTTGTTTCAAGAAGAAACCCTGTTCTTTTGAGAAGAAATAGCTTTTCTTGATAGTTTTCAAGAATAGTTGGTATTCTGGAATGAGCAAGTGCTGGTGACTGTTCTGGCTGAGAGAGAAAACACACACCTGAGCATGGACCACAGCAGCATCTTCTAGACCATCCACAGATACTGCAGCAATACCCAGAATAAGCTCCAGAAGCAAAGAGTGAGCTAAGCTAGTGCTGGATAATTTCTTTCTGCATATTAAAATGTCCCATTTAATTTAATGTTCAGTATGGCACCAAATAGAAAATGAGGACTGGTGAGTGCTCTGAACACACTAAGCATTACACAGCAAATACTCTAATGGCCACAGGATTACTCAAGTGTTGAGTTTTCCAAGCAGATTTTGTTTCTGGCCCTTTATCCAAATAAGAAAGAGGGAAAAAAATCAGTAGGGGAGGTTGTAAAATAGGGGATGAATCTGAAAATAAGTATTTCCCTTGTACCATTTCATAATAGTTTAGTTTCATTTACAAAGCTGATTAAACAAACTGAAACCTATTAAAAAATAACAAGCATATGTCTAAGAAAGTAATTGCCCATACTAGAATCAGACTAACAAAATAGTTTCCATTTGTAAATGCATATGCAGCCAAATACTTGTAATTTTTGTAGAATTCAGAAAACTAAGTCATGACCACTTCAGAAACATCTTTGTCTTCATTGGGTTTACAGAAAACTATAATAAGTTTAAAACCACCATTTAAAAACTGAACCACATGGGTTTCTTTTTTCAGAATATTGGAACTGGGAGGTTGTTAAAACTACAGTTCTTGTTTTTGTTTAGTTTTTTTTTTCCCATTTCATCTCTGTGTAAGCCTCTTGCTTACTAAATATTATGACTAAAGACAGCTGTGTTTATTTCTTTTTTTAAGAAAGTAGCAGCTAGGAAAAAAAAAAGTTCGCTTTTAATTCACCCTTAGAAAATGTAATGATATCCTTGTAGTCTTAGCAGCTCATAACGAGAAAGAAATCTACAGCATACTTTTAAGTATTTTCCAAGCTATTTCGATAAAGATATAGGAAAGTATCAGATCAGTCACCAGCCATGAAATGCAGCTGACTTACTGGAGCTTGTCTAAATGCTAACAATCATTAATGCCTGTTGAATAATAGGGCATACATGAATAATCCACTTCTGTCTATACATGAAGACACATGGGCTAAGGTGTACTCTGAGGTTTTCATCATCCTAGTGAGTCTCATCTTGATCCCTGTCCTTCTGCTTAAAACATCTCAGGCACATTCCCCCTAAAGCTCTTCTAATAGAAAACATCAGCTTAGGGTAATGAATGAAAGACAATGCTTCATTGACCCTAGCAGAGTTACTTTATTTTCATTTACTTTCAACAAACACTTGATTTCCATATATATTTTGTGTATATATATCTTAGGCTCTGAGCAGTGCTGTTACCTATTCATGAAATATTTTCAAAGGACTTCTGTTATCCTTGCATTATGGAATTTTGCTGGAAATAAGCCACCCTGCAGAATTAATAGAGAATGTAATCTTGGCCACAGAGGCCTGTAGGAGACTTCAAAAAATACAGGCAGGACCTCACAGTCTCCAATGAATGCTCCAGTTTCTATTTTTTTTATATAGCAGTGCAGTGCTCCTGTATGCTCTATTCACTAAATTTTCCAAATGCTTAAAAAAATATTATAGAGTAACTGTTTTAAAATTAATTTAAAGCTATTCCATGCATTCTTCTCATATTCAGAAACACAAGCCCCTTGTTTAATTTTTGGTGAAGAATTAGTGTCACAGTACAGTCCATCCAGAATGAGGGGTAATGTCTCCCTGTGCTGTCCAGGAGCCAGACAAACTTACACAGTTCAATTTTTTTTTTTCTCTTTGCCTTCCTAGGAGAACAAATCAGCATCCACCTCTTTGGAGGGTGACTGGCATTCCAGCCTTAGCCCTAGATAATGGACCTCCAATCTGTCCATCTCTGTGCTTGCCTGCAGGTTTCTACCCATCACTCTGTCTGGGAGAAGCAAGTTGGGAGCAGCAAGTTGGAAACAGCTAATTTTACAGCCCCAGGTCCTTTCTGTCCTTTGTGCATGCCCAGAATGGCTTTAAGGTTCAGTTTTATAAAGCCAAACTGTCAGCCTGTGGCAAGCATCTCCTCTTGAGAAGTACAGGGTTAGAGGCGGGTTCCATGTTACCCACTGTCAAATGCAGCCTCCTCTATCACTGTGACCATGTAAAAATACCATCAAACCCAACCAGCTCTGGGGGCAGCAAGCAGCAGAGATTGGCCACTGGGGTGCTGGGATTTCTGGAGTCAGCAGCACTTCTATCTGTGACTTCAGCATGGTCAGGATTTCAACCACCAATTAAATTAGACAAGTTGTAGGAGCTTACTTGCCTGGAGTTAGCTCCACAGCAACTCCTGTACTTGCAACTTTTAATTTTAACATCATGGTCTGACATACACTGTCTTAATTGAGAGGAAAGCATTATCCTGACAGCCAGCTCTGTGATGTGCTGGGATGCTCAGCTGTGCCCCAGCCCAGCCCCACTTTGTTGTGTGTGGTACTTGCAGCATAAGCCTTGGCTGGACATGGCGGGACTGCACTCTCCTCATTCCAGCAAGGCATCGTCATATCAGCTTGCCTTGACTTTTAAAAAACCTTCCCACAGGCTTAATTTTTATTGGAGTGGGATTGAGAGATAAAAGGATCAGGAATCTTCCTTCTTTTTTTAAGTGTCCACCAAAATTAACCCTCCTCCTATGCTTCAGCCACTCCTTCTTAGCAGCCTATTAATGCCTGAAATATGAAAGCTTGACTTCATGCCCTGACTAATCTCTCTGACTCACTCTTCTCCAAACCAGTCCCTGTACCTATGCTTTGAGCTTTTCTTTTTTAAGCTACATTATGTAAAATACCCTCTACAGAAAACAAAATGTTTCTGGGCAGAAAGTTAACTGCAAAGAATGACTAAGGTGTCTTTTATTGACAGCTTAGTTAGTTTAATTTCACGTTGCTACTCATCTCTGTTGTGTGCCTCATTGATAAAAACATTATCTTTATAGACATATGGTGGTAGAATGTGGATGTAGACGAATTATGATATAAGTACAAAACATGAGAGGAAAAAGAAATAGAGGAAAATGAGGTACTGAGAAGACACGCATGCCATAGAAATATAAGAAATCAAGATGAGAAGAACAGTTTTATTTAATGAGTTTATAGATAGTGGTTATTAAAATGCTTAGATGAAAATGTGACTAGGAAAAAAACTAGGAATCACTGTAATCATATATAAAATAGTGTTTCATTGTACCAGCAGCTTTCTCCAGATAGCTAGCAATGAAGGGTAAAGCATATCCCAACTGCTACTAATGTACTATTAGTCTGCCTGCAAATTTAACAATTTAATCACACAGTCCTGCATCAGCTTGTCTCTTTTAAAAATAATGACATTGAAGGGGAGAATGGAACAAATAATTTCATGTTGCTAAATGATTCACGAGGGCAAAATCTCTAAGGTCACCTGAATGCAACAGAAATACCGAGAAATTACAGGAAGACTAACAAAGAAATTAATCTTCTTAATGATGTCACCAGTGTGTTAGGTAAATCCTTCAGGTCTTCCAGGCCGGTGGAGCTCTGCATTATTGATGTCTGGTGCTTTCATCAGCTTTCTGTCCCTTCTCTGCTCAAAATAAGGCTTCTATTAAGCAGTTAAACCTGCCACTCAATGAAGGTCTTCTTGTGAGAAGAACAAGATCACAACTGCATGATGTAGAAAACAACTACCTAGTCTGGGGTCATCGTCCTTTTAATGGAGAAAAACTCATCAAACTCAGAAGGGCCAGCACATGATACCTTTCATTTCCCTCTGCACCCAAGTGGTGCAAACACATGGGGATTGCTACCGTTTGTCTCCCTGTGCAGTTTAAAATTGTTTTACAGTCTGCATTTGTGAGGTGAGGACTTTTTTCTTCCTTGGTAAATGACTGATCTCAGCATAATGGGATATTGCAGCATTTTTATGCAATATGAGCTTTTCCTCCTTCTACTCCTTTGGCCAAATTCTTGAAAAGAGTCAGTGGAAGATACCTGTAGAAAATCAGACATTTTCTTTCCCCTGCCCTTTTCCCAATTTAGAAGAAAAAAATTACAGTAAGTAAGAAACAGATGAACCAGTGGCAGTACCTGTGGGACTGCCTGTTGCCCTCTGCCCTGTCTCCTGCCATGGTTGTTTCTGCACTGTGCATTTCAGCTTTTGCCTCTGATCTCATCTACTCACTGATGTTTTGAAATTAACCTACAGCCTTTGGTCACCTTTCTCTCATTTCTTTTCAGCCCCAAAGAGCTGGGTCTGGTCCCCAGGTCTGAGTGGAGGGAAGGCTGTATGATCCCAGGGTGCTTCACTGCTTCAGCAAATCCTCTGTGTGATGCGGGACAGCTGCCAGGCTGCTTCCACCTCTGCAAATACAGCTCTGAGGAAAATGTCACACAGGGTGAGAAACAGATTTATGACTCCATGAGACTGAAATGAGGGAATTTACACTGAGGAATAGCTACATCCATTGCAGAGTACTCTAGACTCAACTTTAGTCACTGTGCAGTGGCTGATGGGTGGTCAGGTTTAAGTTGCTTCTCTTCCCCACACCTTTGCTTTACCCTCACCAACCTGTCACAGGCAAAATGACACAAAAAGACAGCTGACTCACTTTCCTCTGTTCAGTGCACAAGCATGGTCCCATCAGGAGGCACCTCAATCTCCAGCTGCCTTGTGGCTGGCTGTGATGGACTCTTTCCCAGGGGCTTGGCATGTGTCTGGGGCAAAGGAAGAACTCTTCTAGAAATGAAGTGAGGTGTTGGGGGAGAAAAGGGCTGGGTTTTTATGGGCTCCAAATATAACTTGGGATATGGGCTCCAAATATAACTTGGATCAAATCAACTTTAGTTGATCTAGCTATGCTGGACAGAAGTGTGGTTACAATCTCAATCTCTTTGCACTTCTAAGACGAAGATGGGGCATTAATTTTGGAAAAAGTTTTTGTTAAAAACCTTACATGTGTTAAAAAAATAGCAGGTTTAATAGAATAAATGGTCCCCAAAGAAAGCACAATAGTTTTAACATGGTTTGGTTGATCAGAAATTAAATTGTGGAGGGACACATGTAGTTTTTGTTTCCTCTATACAAATTCATTCAAGTCAACTCGAACAGATTTAAAAAAAAAACATTTCTCTTACCATTGAAATGAAAATCCATTATTCCTCATCTAAGTCTCTTCATCCTTATTTCTTAAATTTTTTCCTCATTTTTTAAGGTAGATTTGCTTTCTTCTTTGGACTGTCAGAACGTAATAAATATTTCCCAGTTTCTGGCACCTTTTTTAATGTATGATAGTCACGTCTACAAACTGAAATTTACCTCCAAAAATGTGATGCAAGGATCGGCAGTAGCTTCTTCCTCCCACTCCAGCTAACTCCAGAAACAACTGCCTATTTGGGCAACTCCTTGGCTGGGAGGTGAGGAGTGAAGACGTGAGCACTGCCATGGGAAAGGTCCCTGCGAAATGGCTGTGACTGAAGAGGTGCTTTGCAGCTGCAGCGACAATCCAGGCTTCTATTTGGCATTTGCCTGTCAGGCCCTGCCTAGGCCCTGGGCTCAGCTGATTTGTTAGGTGTCATAAATGGCATTGAAACAGATGGACATTAGTTCAGGCAGCCAAGATATCCTATAAGTTATGGCGCTCATAAACTCAGTCCAAGTCCATTTGCAGTCAGTAGGAATTTTGCCACAGACTTGAGTAGGGCTGGATGAAATTCAGCTTGTGTGGGTGGAGAGAGCTGAGATTTACAGCCAACTTTCTTCAACATGTATCTGTCAGTAACTGAGGCCGCAGGGATATTTCATCACCTGTTCAAAACTGCCATGGGTTAATTTTCAAGGTGAGCCAGGGTGAGAGAGCATCCAAGATCACCCAGCTGGAAATATGAGTTGGAGTCATCAGCAGCAGAATCTGACTTCTGTATTTCATCCAGGACTAGACCAGGATTGTGCTTTGATCTGCAGCATCAGAAGCTGTCCCTCTTCTCCAGACCCAAGGGAAATCATACCCCCCTGTCCTGCTACCTTGGTCCTACACCCATCCCTGCCTTTTCCGTCCCAGTGCCCTGAAGCCAATGCAGGAAGACTGTCAACTCCATGCCCAGTTTTATCTACATAAAATCTCATAATAACTGTATAAACAAATTATTAATGTGGTGAGAATACCTAGGCAAAACAGAAAAATTTGAAACAAATGCAGAAGACTGAGCTTGTTCCCCTACACCTGGTTTTAAGGAGACCAAATGAACACCCAGGGTACTCCTCCACCAGAACTGGTGGGAGTGAATCCAAACTCACCCACTTCTCTCTCTCTTCATCTTTTTACTTTGTTATATTCAAAACACTGTCACAATCTGGATTTCTGGTT
This sequence comes from Pardalotus punctatus, assembly GCA_013400915.1. Lineage (NCBI taxonomy): Eukaryota > Metazoa > Chordata > Aves > Passeriformes > Pardalotidae > Pardalotus > Pardalotus punctatus. The sequence continues at coordinate 443,940 of VZTX01009144.1, read as the reverse complement.
CTGACCTGGCACGGTACTTAAATTTGAGAAATTTTTAGGGAATTTCTGCTGTGTTTTGCAACAATTAATGATTTTGGAGACAACGAGCTCTATGGTTAAGGCAGAGAAGCAGCAGTCTGGGGACCTGGCAGGTCAGAAGGTCACTGACTTTGCCAAAGGAACGTAATCAATACCATTCCTTAGAACTATTACAGCACTGCCTGAGAGCGCTACAGCTTTCTTGTTACAGTGGACTTCCTAGAAATTAACTTCATGCTGGTCCACAGAACTGACACAGTCTTGACAACTGTCACTCAAAGGCATTGCAGGTAGTCACAGATTAACCCAGGGCTGCTGCCTTGAGGCACAGAAAAATAGGAGGGACTCAAGTGGAGAGGAGACCTTCTCTGTGAGCCTTTCTTGATGTTCAGACCATTTTGCCTGCTGTTCCTCTTCCTCTAGCAGTTCTTCATGATAATCAACTTTAAGGTAATTCACATTCAGTGACTGCATAGTAATACAGCAGAGGATGATGGACAGCACAGTCAACTGCTGTAGTTGTGGTTTAGTGGTGGACTTGGCAGTGTTAGGTTAATGGTTGGACTAAATGATCTTAAAGGTCCTTTCCAACCAAAATGATTCTGTGATTCTGTGAGTACCAAGAGGGCTCTGTTACAGCCTGCAGAATGACGTCTTTGTGCATGACACCAAGGTATTTTTGTGTACCCAAGCAAGAGCAGGAGTATTTTTTAAATTGCAACATCCTCTGTGATGCAGAAGTCAAACTTGGTGCAGCATTGGTGCTGTCTGCTTGGATTAGACTCTGAGGTGACCTATCCTGCCAAATATATTGAGTTTTCCAATAGAAGTGGTTTAGTTGGTTCACTCTGAAAACAAGCCTGGGAGCAAGTGAGGCTGCCTACAATATGAACAAAGAGGAGGCTTTCTGTGAAGGAAATACGAAGGCTATTGATCAATAGCTGCAATTTATTTAAGAGTTACTGCCATAAAATTGCTTTCAAACACTGTAATACATCAGTAATTTCAGCTGTGTTCCAACTGAGGCATCTACAATCAGCTCCAATCACTGGAAGGCTTTTTGAGTTTGATTATTTTTATCTCTTCTTCTATAAAGACTGTAGCTAAACTAGCAGAAGAAAAGGAGAAAGTGATTGCAAATTGTCATCTGTAGAAGACAAAGTCTATCATAGTGGCAAATAAAGGGCAGGCTGTTTCAGAACCAATGGCAAAGTGGTGAGATGATCCATGCATACCCCTTGGGTGCCAATGTCATGTCAACAATACATGATTTGCTTGTAGAATTTTCTGCAACACCAGCTCATTAAAACATTAATTAAGAGAAATGGCAAAGGAGGAAATGAATCAAGAGAAACTGAACTGTGATATGCACAAACAAGGCCCTGAGTGTGTGCCTGAACCGACAATTTTGACCACTACCATTAATGGCATGTATTTTGCATTTCACTTCAATATGACTATTTCTTTCAACTACTGACATCTATTGAAATTTTAGTAAATGCGAGATGTAAATAGACAGGTCTGTCTTTGGTTAAGCAAGGAAAATACTTCTGTAGTAGTAGTATCGCAACTCATTTGTATTGAAGACGAAAGGGCAGAATGAGATACGGAGGCACTTGCACTATTATTATAACCCTGCCATTTGTCATTTGCCTGTTGGATATGAATTCCTGAGGCAGCTTATTGGATCTGTAGTCTTAGAACAGGAAACAATTTTATTTTTATCCGAAGTCATTACAGAAAATAATACAACCATAAACTTGCGGTCTACACATTTTTATTAAAGCATCTATTCAGAACTGTCATGAATCTCACTGAGTAGTAAGATCTTACTTAAGGCACTCTGCATTTTATTAATACCCAGCTCATTATCAGGATCACTATTAATACAGTTTAATTCTTGATCTCCCAGATTTAATATGGACAGACTTATCTGGAGTAGCAGCCCAAACTGTTGGTGCAAGAGCCAAGACCCATAGGATAAGGGATGGGGATTCGTAACTCACCTATATGTGCTCTACTCCCAGAAGGGATGTAGGTGCCTGCTGCAGAAGGAAGGTGCACTATCACTCCTGCCCCAGGAAGAACAGCTTTATGGGCCCAGTCTCCAGGAATCCTCTCTGCAGTCTCTGTGCAGAGCTGCTGTCCTTGTTTCTTTGAATTTTCTGCAGCCAGGAGGGTTTATCATGCTGGTTAAACACGCTGGTGGAAGTCACGTATCTGGGAACTGGTGAAAGGAAACAACCTAGACCCAAAATCAAGTTCATTGAAAGAGGAATCCAAACAGAGGATTGCCTAAAAGCTTTATATTTTATTTCCACAATCTCTCTTGATCAGAAGGAAATATTGGTGAAAGAGAAAAATCATTGTGTGAGACAAGTTTTGTGCCCAAGTCCTTTCCATGTTTTCCAATCTGGAGCTGACAGTGCTACAGCTCTTACTGCTGACAAGCTTGGGCTTCCACTGGCTGCCGGTGCAACACAAACAGCAGTGGTTCATCCAAATGGGGAAATTAGCTGGAGCTATTTGGCAGGGACTGCTGTGGAGCCACTTCCCATGCTGGGCATTGCCTCTCAGCACAGGAGCACGTGGGGAGCTCTGCTGAGCAGTCCCGGTGTGTGCAGTCCTCAACCACACTGCCCCAGCACTCTTTATAGACTGCCTTTAAAGAGCCGCGGGCTGCAGCTAAAGATTTTAGCAGAAACCATTTCCTTTTAGCTTCTCAGAGCAACAGAAACATGTTTACATCAAGTCCCAAACATCTGTTCTTTCTTCCAGAGCTGCTTTCATTACCAGGACAGAGGAAGATGGGTAGGAAAATAGAAGTCCATAATGCAGGGAGTGTAAAATGGGAGAAAATGGAAATTTACTGATACAGGATTATATAAAATCAAATTTTCCAGGGCAATGGGACAAATTAAGTATATTGACTCTTATACTCCTTGTCCAGCTTGCTGGTTTAATGTTTGTATCTTTCTGTTACTATGTAATTAAAATCTAGCATGGTTTTAATGTCCAGTGCAGGTCAGATGTCAGCAGCACAGTAGACCCTCTTACTTGGAATGCAAAATCAAATGTTTTACAAACACTTCCTTTCTATGGAAGATGAGAACTTTAGAAATTTCATGTACTACAGTGCAGTGCACTGAATTTGCCCTTCCTGATTATTGGGCACAGACCTCTGGAAAATTATCCCTAGGGGATTGCAGGTCACAGGCTAATAGTGAGTACTCCAGAGTACTGGAATTAAGCAAACTAGGCTAACGTCATGAAAGTTAGGTATTTGAATGCCTTTGGAATTCTCAGCATCAGCCGTCAGCTGGAGTGAGAACACGTGCAGGGACAGCTGTTGCCAAATAATGGGAGAACAGGAGGTTTCCATCCTTCCTTGACCTGTGACTTTTCTGTGCCTGGAGAAAACAGCCTTTGCTCTGTTCATGCAATGGGAATTTGTAGAACAGGGCTTTTTTCACCTTCATTTGCAATGCAAGAATTTCAGCAGCAAGGCTTTTATTCTATTACAAAAGAGGTATTCCTTTTCTTCTAATCTCAGACCCAATTTCTTTCTCCAAAGTACGGGGTAAAATCTATACACCTGCACCCTACAGTGCTGTAATGAACAGTGCAGCTGTTACCTTTTCAGTGAAGAGCAAAGTTGGCTCTGTAATTCTTCCAGCTGAAGCACTTGGCTTTCCCTTAATGGCTGAATTATTCCCTTTAGTAAGGCTGGCCAGGTAGAAACTTGATGGTTCAGACATTGTTGACTAAGACATTATCATATTAAAGACAGAGTTTTGTGGCTTTGTGTGGTGCTCGCTTTCTATCTAGAATGAGTTTCTTCTTGGCAATGAACCGGGCGAAGTCAGATAAAAGATACACACTTTCTTGAGCTCTGTCTTGCTTTGTTCCTTCCTTAGCCATGCTAAAACGTGAGTTCCATACAACTAACTTGGTATTTAAACCTGCCTTCCTTGGAGCTGTGGGCTGTTGGGTAGGTGAGGCGTTCTCTCTGGGTCCCTTCTGGAGGCCATTTTCAGAACAAGCAGCATCCACAAAGAGCCAAAATCATCAAGACCCAATGACCACATCAGCCATCTCCTTGGGTGGTCCATCTTGTACTATCAGACCAACAACTCAGCTGGGTTGAGAACTTCAGCCTCTCATCTGCCCCATAGCCACTCTCGTGGCTGACAATACAGTGTCAGGGCTGAGGATTTGCAGAAGATGCACAAGAGCCCACCTACACTGTTTTTTTCTGCATTAACCCCCCAGCAACTATTAACTACTGGGTATTGAGGCAAGTCAGTCACTTTTACAAGCCCAAGCTTCCTGCACACCTGTGAGGGTAGTGCTCAAAACCGCTAAACCAGTGTTCCCTCTCCCAGGGCCAAATGGAGAGCTTCACCGGGATAAGGAGAGTAACTTATCCCCACAAGTTCTCCCTCTCTGTATTTCCTTACAGATCTCTTAGCTGGTCTCTGTGCAGGTATTCAGCATAGGGGTTAATCTTAAATTCTGCTAAAGGCTTAAAGAAATTATACAAAAAACCCATTTCAGGCAAGAGCTTTCTGACTGCTGTGGCTTTAACAGCATAGTTCTATTTCTCTGCTGCTGGCATAGCACTGGGCAGTAGTTCAGAGGGTGGAAGAGAAATAAAGCAGATTGGTGGCAGATTTTGAAGGGAGGCAACCCTGAACCAGGGGAGACATAAAGATTAAAATCTTAAGTTTTTGTATTGGTTGTTTTGTCTTTTTTACTTCATAGCCCTTTTAAAATTGCTGTCATTGTATGGTCTGTGCTGTTCTGGCAAGCACCCTGACTGCTTGCACTGCTGACGGCTGATTTGGGTCTATGGTTAATTTGTGGGTAAGTACTTGTGAAATAAAAAGCCAAAACAGAATATCAAAAAATTCTCCCTGTCTGAGGAGAAAAAAAATCAACTAAATCTATCTTGTAAAGATAAGGTAAAGGAAAACCAGATGGCAGATTTACCCTTGTATGCTGGTGCTGAGTATTGCATTAAAAAAGGTCTGGAGTATTGCCTCAGAAAAGGTCTGGTGATGGAGTTGATATTTTTATGTTACAGTAGTGAACAGAATGCATCTTGTAATGAAAAAATCAAGCAGGAGACATAGAAAGTTCCAATTAAGTTCTCTTTATTGGGGCCTTGCTCCAAAATGGCACAAGTGATAAACACTTAGAGTGCTCATCAGTGCTGCTAATGAAAAGACCCAGAGTCACATTTTACACTTTTATTTGGATTTAGATCAACATCACAGATAAGATACTTTGGTCAAACACAAGAACAGATTGCTATGCTGCTCCTTCCTGGCTGCAATAAGTAGAGTAATGTGTAAAAAAAAAAAAGCTGGTTCTCCTGGAACACCAAATGTAAATCTTGGATTGGCACACACATCTAATAAATACGCTGTTTGCACTTAGCACTTTAAAACGTAATTGCACATGCAAGATGTAACCAGGCTACTGATCACCTTTATCATTGTCCCTGTCCTATTTTCACTTTATCACTTCTTTCCTTGCCTTTTTCCCAGCAAGAAAAAAGAATATAATTTGCTGCTCTACTCAGTATTTCAGTGATTAGTCTGCTGATTTTGACATGTTTAGCAGAGGTCACATTGAGGCCTTCCTGATAGAATTGGAATCTCCTCTACAGCTTACAATTTTAAGTATCTTCAACACTATGCAGGTAGCAATGGAAGTCCACTGAGGTGAGATGAGAGCCTGCCCAGAAGCTGACAAGGAGAGGTTAACACCAAGCAAAGATACAGTAGAGGGACAGGCGTGAATGCAGTTCTTACAATATCAAGAGTCAATACTACTACCACACAAATAATGACATATCAATAATATATTGTACAAGCTTATACAGCAACACATGTTGATTTGCAACATTGTACAGTTTAAATCTAAAGTGCACAGCCTCAATCTGAGGTGACAAAACAGTACTATCAATATAATAAAGGCAACACAATTACAGACACTATTTATTTCCTCTTACTTCATGTCCTCATATTACATTGAATCAATACTCCATTTATCTATTTTAGATGAAATTAAAACCACATTGCACTTCTTTTTTTGTCTTCAAGTATTTTAGAGACAGCAAAACAATATTGCTTTACAAACACAAGTTGGCCATTTAGGCAAAGTTAAAACCAAAACTTCAGTAGGGTTATAAGTAGACAGGTCTAAGCTGCAGAACTCTTACCAACACTTCCAGATGCTGAGGGGACAAAGGATAAATTTTAGTTTCCATGCCAGAGACACCTCTAAAGCTAAGGAATGATGCAGCAAATAATTTCTGCAAGAGCTGTGCCCATGGTTTCTAAAAAGGTTGTGAGGCTTTGTAGGGGCTGTTCTTTGGCAGATGTAGCCATATCTCAGCTTCACTGTAGACAAGGATGGAGTCCAGCGCTGTGAGAATACTTTGACAAAACAGTTTGTTACTTAGACCCCACCCCTGTCACTCAGATTACAGTCACATTTAATTTAGGCCTTGTCTTGCAGACCTGTACATCTGTAAGAAGTCTTTACCTTCTTGATGTAGCTGTGAGATTTTCAATGTAGTTTTGGACTGCTCACAGCAGAAACAGTTTGGAGATAAGAATTTACTCAAATGTGTATGTGACTTTTTTTTTTTTATAGGCTTTTTAAACACAGAACACAGAAACCATCCAAATACAACCTTATTTCAGTCTTGGTTAGTACTGTATATTGACTGTGCGTCTGCTTAGACCATGCGGGAAAAATAATTAGGAATAATGGTATCCTATTGTTGTACTGTAATTGATCTTATTAAGTGGTTGTAAGAGCTGCAGTCCTCTTGAGGTTATTCAGTAACCAACCCTGGAGATGTACAATCCAATGACATGGAGAAAGACTGTATTATGTGGGCTTATATTTTAAAATAAGCAGTAATAAATATTTGGTGCACCTCCATCAAAAGAAGAAGAATCCCAGTTAATTTTCAGCTTCTGTCCTTGCAGTTTTATAACCCATATAAAATAAAAATATATAGTTTACAAAATAGGATTTTTTATATATATATATATATTTCCTTTTGTAAAACTATACTTATTTAAATACTTTTGAAATGTTGCTATAGGTAAATTAGAAATTCTGTTCTAATACTACGAAAAAGGCAAAATCCTTTCACTTTTAAACATACAGCATGTATATTCTGCATCTCACCACCCCCTCCCACTTCTCCCAATTTGATTTTGTCATAATTTTGGGCAACTTTGGCAACATTCAGTCTGATTGCTTTCAATTTAAAGAAATTATTGTGTTAAAATTTGGGATAAAATTTTAAGTATCTTCTGGTCTTCCCTTATTTGTTTCAATGAAACTTTTTGTGCAGCTAATTATTAAGGAGGCATTCTAAAACTCAGGAAAGGACTTTAAAGGAGCCATGTTTCTTGATTTTAAACTGTACTCTACTCCAACGCCACAATATAGAAATAGATTTACTTTGGAACAAACTACAAATACATTCGCACAGTTTGTGACATCTTAATTGTCTACTTAGAGGTCCAGGAACAGACTTTTCCACCCAGTTATTATAAATCTTGTCCCAGGCGTTCTATTTCATCAATCAGGAAATCAATGTCTTGGTGTGTGGCCGCAGGGTTTGAGATGACCATCCGGAAGAAATTCACTTTGTCTCCCAGGGGCTGATAGCTCACCATGGTCGTGCCATACTCCATCATCCTGGCTTTTATCACTGGTGCCACCTGCAGAGTAACAAAAAGCAGGGGATGATGATGATGACTATTATTATTGTCATTATTATCATTATTTTCATTATTGTCATCATCCTCATTATTATTAAAACAGAGTATACTTTCTTTTTTTACAGAAGATGGAGAGCTACAAGCAGCTGAAATGAAATTACATCCAATATTAACAGAAACATTAGCCCCCACTAAGGAATAAATGTCACATTGAAAAAGCACTCATTTTATCCTGTTTCTTTGTCCTGCTCTTGAAATGACTAAGGAAACGTCCCTCTGCTACTTCCTCAATATTGCTGACAGCAACACAGTGGCTGTTTTTTGCACTGTTCAAAACAGGGCTACAATGGTTTTCATATGCCAGAGTGCTGCAGCGTTGTTGAGCTTTGGCTGGGTTTAGTGGCTGCAGCTCACAGCAGCTTCAGTACATGAACTCGGAGCAAGCGTGTGCTCTGGAGCTCAGGCAAACCCAGGGAATCGCACACGTGGGGACCAGAGCAAGGTGGCATCAGACTGACCTGCAGTAAAACAGCCATGAAGGTGTCATTTGCCAGAATCTCACCATGCCCTTTGCCCTGGGAGATCATTTTGGGGATTGCCTACCTGCAGGGGTTTCACTGCTCACTGCAGGATACCCCGGAGGACACTGCTCACCTTATTCAGGCGGCTCGTTCTCTCTTCATTGTCTTCCATCCCACGCAAGCTGGGAGGTATGTACCAGAAGCAGACATTTGTGTGCTGAGGCTAAGCACAGAATAATAATAGTTTATGTTGTAAGAAATGCTCATAAAATCTCAATTGCAATTAAGTTCATGCCTTTCCTCCCTCTCATACATCATCTTGTGACAGCAGTCAATGGTTTTAATTATTGTGGTCCACTGAGAGTCATCATCATTATTAATGCAGAAAAGATAATTTAAAGCAATTTATTCCCAGGGTGTCAGATACAAAACCACATCATCTAGCTGGGCATATTTACGCCTTTCTGAAAGGCATCAAGATTTTGGAGATCCTGTCCCCTCCAGGGGCTGAAGAGACCGTGTGGCTAAGGCAAGAGTCTATCACAGATAATTTAGAGGTGAGGACCGTGAAATTTACTTTTATTACATGACAGAATAATATAGAATCTGATTCTATAAACAGGAGCCACAGGTGGTGCATAAGACTGTCTAAGATCTTCTTATATTTAGCGAAATTTATTACTTCTCAATTTGATTCAGTTAGCTGCCGTATTAATATGCATGTACCACAGCATCATAGCTCATTTAACATCTATGGGAGCACTAAGCAGAAAGGCATAAAGTAAGAACTAGTTGACATTTTGTGCATTTTTCCAATCTCCCAACAGTTGCCTGCCTTGCTGTGTTCCTCTTTGCTGGAAGCTAAATGTGTCTTACAGCAACTCCTCCTGCTGCCAGTCCCTTCACTCATCATCAGATCCAGTGGACCAAGTTCAGCGATGATGTGGAAGGTGAGGGAAATAAATTCCATAGTGGTATGCGGATATGAGCCTGTAATCTCTGAAGAAACATAGTGATGTTCATCCTTGTTCTCTTTTACAGGCAAAACAGAAGCTAACATTGTAATGGAGATCTCTACCTGTCCCCAGTCATCACAGCTGGAGAGGTTGTCCACAAAGGATGGCCAAACACGGAACAGTCCAGCGCTGTTCCCAGGCACAGCCACCCATCCAGGCTGCACTGCCTTGCCCTGGGCACTGTGCTCCAGCAAAGCTCCTGGCATCCACGGCTCCCACCTCAGCTGGCCTCCCTCCACATAACATGCCTAGTGTGTTTTGTTTCAACAGGGTTAAACTGAGCAAATGGAACACTTATGCACAGCTTCCTCATCTCCATTCTCCCTGCATTCCACAAGGAAGAGAGGAACGGGCACAACAACAGGTTTTGTTTCAGGGGTCCCTGCTTTCTGTCTCATGCTGTTTGATTTGATCTGTTGGTAATGTCCCAATAGGCAATGAAGCAAACACTGTTGACCAACAGAGAAAAAGAAGTTGCACTACATACCTTTCCATCAAACACCATTTCATACCCTTCTCTGTTCTTTATTTTATTGTATAGGTATTCAGCAAGTTCCAAGCACTTATCAATTTGTGCTTCAAATCCTGTGGTTCCCTTTACAGAAAGACGAAGAAGAGAAGTTATGTAAATATCTGTTCTATGAAATAAAACAGCAAAAGGACCACACAATACTTGCCAACAAATCAGCACAAGTCACCTCTCAGAAGTCTCTATTGGATCAGTTAAGGATCTGATTCTGTGTGAGGAAGGGCACTTTGCCAAGCAGAGCTCATTTGTCTCTAGCTCTTGCCACTGACACCCCTATAGCCAACTCTGCAAAATAAGCATCAGGTACTCGCTTGGTTCTCAGGAATATTTTGCTGAGAACTGAATAGCACTTCTGCCAAAGGGTGCTTTTGGTAGTTTTTGCAGAGAGGGTGAGGATGGTTTTGGATAGCTTGGACTGGCACAGAGGGGTGTCTTCAGGAGGTGCTGAGTTCCAGACATGGGGACTCTCCTGCTATTTTCAGAGTAGGGGATTTTCATGTTTCAGGAATGATGTGCTTGGGGCCTTTCCAAGATTTTTTTTTTCTTTTTTTAGTTAAGCACAGAATGTGCAGATATACTTTTAGAGCCCAGTCTGATGCCTGGGAAAATGCACTTTGTTTAGATACTACCCTGCTTCTGTAGTGCTTTTCTCTCTTTTCTAACAGACACCATATAAACTCAGAAGCTGTGTTTTTAAGAGCTGCAGAAAAGCCTGCTTTTTCTTCTCTGGCAGAAGTCATAATCCTCTCTGTGACATCATAATTGTTCCTGCAATCACCAACTGTGATACCTCAAACAAAGGATTCAGCTTCAAGAGGGAGGAAGGGGAATAAACAGCTGGAATAGATAAACTCTTTAAGAAACACACATCCTATTTTGTAATGTTAATATTACAAGCAGAGTGTGAGAAGACAAAGACCAGTACAAGGCATATTGAAAAAATGGGCTTTAGGAGAAATGTCTCTGAGTAATGGATGCATGTCCCTGCTAAATCTGTTCTGGCAGTGCAGAACCGACTTAAAAGCCCATGTCATTATCCCTCTGTGTATAGAGATTTCAAAACAGAGTAGAGGTAGCGCCGGGAGAAAGGCTTGGAGTAAAAGAGATGTGGCTAAAATCGCCTGCTACTCTGCAGACCCCAATTGCACAACAGCTATTGCATCCTCCTTTACAGACCCCCACACATCCTGAGAGGTTTAATGAAGCACATGAGAATCTTTAAGGTTTTCTGGAAATGAAAACAGTGATGTCATCTCCACTGAACCAACCAACCCTAGGCAACCTGACATAATGAATTGGATAAATACACGCAAGAACTTATTTAGCAATATAGATAAATTAATTGTTAGAACTGGTGTTTACAGATTTCCCAGTCAAGAGCTTTTGATGAGTTTTCCCCTACTCCTTCAAAAGATTACTTCATATCTACTGCATGCAATGAAACTAGGTATTCCAGTCTTGATTTGCCATGTTTAATTTCTGAATATAATTAAAACATCTTTTTATTTCCAGAGACCTTTGTAACAACATTCCTAGGTATATGATTTATGTCGTTAGACTCCTACAGTTACACAAAGCAAATGCTATGCAAAGCTATATAGTTCAAGTTTCAAAATCATGTGTGCTGCTTTGAAGCCCCATTGTTAAAAGTATAAAACCCACAGAAAATAATAACGTTCTTTCTTTCATGTTATATATGTGAAATTCAGATCAGATATTTTCTAAAATTATGATTGCAGGAAAAAAACCCCAAAACCCAAGCATATCTGGTGTCCATTATTTTAATGCAAACAAATGTGTAGCAGGTCCTACCTTTGCCCTCCACATCAGCCATAGCTTGAAGACATCAACGTGCCGTCCACACTGCAAAGCCTTGTCTCCCGTGTCGTAGGACAGGTCATAGTGCTTGTCTTGTTGAAAGAGGTAGGAAGCATGCATTTGATTGCAACTCTGCATCAATCCCTTATGGACAGAAAAACACAAGCACAGTGATGTCGGCATGGGTGTCACTACTGCTTTGAGGGTTGCTCTGGGCAAAAAATTACAAGCACCCAAATTCAGTCAAATATGTGCCCAAGTGCAAAAGAAAGATCAAAAAAAGGACAAAACTAGACTTAGTTGCTTAATGGACTCACCCCTTTCTGTGCCTGAGACACCTTGGTACCTGATTCAGTAATGTGTAATCCACTCCTAGATCCAAAGCACTTTGTAAAAAAAGCTGGACATTGTGCTTCCTAGCATTCTTAAGTTAATTTTTGGATCTTGCCTTTTATTCTTTGTTCTGGTTCCTTTTCCTCCTTTCCTTTGAAGGCATCTTTTCTGAGTCAGACTAAGACAACTGGTGACTAATCTAAATAATATCGCAGCACTTTTCAACTGCTTTGGTTTCTAAAATTCTGATTTTTATTGCTTTCTTCCTTTGTAGAAACAGTTCTTTTCTGCAAAGCTCTCAGCTGCAGATTGGATGCTTAAGCGGTATAGAAAGCTTTGAACAGACAGAAGAGCATATGGCCTTTAAAAAGCCAGCTAGAGCTATTTCTGGGCTGCAACATACCATTCTAAGAGGCAGCTTTGTGGGAGGGACAGAAGCCAACAAGGTGAGGAAACCTGGCTCATGAAAGCTTGAGATTTCCTTTTTAGCTTTTTAAGTAAAATGCAGAGAGCCACATTCTGGCTCTAGTTAAGATCTCAACCAAGTTTATGCTATACCTTAGGGCTGTTGCCTAAAAATGGCAATTTCCAGTCCAAGAAGAATCATAACATGGCTGTTTATCATCAAGTCTAATCCTTATGTGTAACTCAAAACTGAGATAGAAAAATGAGAGGGGGAAAAAATTGACTTTCTCCTAATCTGAGCCATCTGTTCTCACTAGAAGTCAAGGATGGTACTGACTTCAGCTGGGCAGGATTTGTCTTGGGGAACTGACCCAGAGGACAAATAAAAGCTAGTTTCTCTCTTCCTAAGTGCAATTGCTTTGTATACAATCTGTTGTACAGCTGTTAGCAAAACAGCAACCAGCTTTTTGATAGCTGCTCTATTAAGTGGTGGCTGTACAGCAGCTGTCCCAGTAACTGACAGCTATATGAAAATTACAGGCTTGAAAGGTAATTCAAATACTAGCACTAAACAAAATATCTACTTTTTATTCCGAGTGCATTTAGTGTTCCGTTTTTACCTCCATGTGCCCCCAAGTGGATATATAGATCAAGGTTGGGTAGGAATATCATAAAAGTCTAGAAAGTGTAACGATGCCTTGATTCTGGACCGAATTTTGTGCTGCATGTAAACCATTCCATTCACCCCAAGAGGACCAGACTTTGCCTGCAGTTACCTCTTATACTACACAGGAATGAGTGGGGTTACACTGTTATACACCCACAACTTAACCATGGACATTTCGAATGGAAAGTCACACAACTCTGTGCAGATATTGCCATTGATTGGCTCCTTTCTGCTAGACATCTGCTTTAATTCCTTTTGCAGTCACAGCCTAAGCATGTAAATAGAGGTCTTTTCTCACTTCCGGTTACAATCCTCATCACGTTAGCAAATATTAGCTATGGCACAGTTATGAAGAAAATACCCAGGATTTTCAGAAGTAGAACGCCAGAAAGGAGTAGAGAAACACGTATATTGTGACATACCTCTTCTCTTACTAGCAGGGCTGAACACTGCAGCGGGACGCCCATCATCTTGTGAGGGTTCCAGGTCACTGAGTTAGCCCTGGGACAGCAAACCATACGAAACTCAGACATTGTACTATGTGATGAAACCCCAGAGGCATTTAGAAGTAATTAGAATAATACTGAACATGTAGCAATACTCACTTTTTTCTTTTTCTAAGCAAGTAAAGCTGAAAATAATCATGGCTGATATTAGGAAAGCAGTGCCTTCACAGGGGACCTAATCCACTCCAGTTGGCTTTTGGATGACAATCCTGGCAATTTACCACAGGATAATTGCTCTATCCACTAAACTTAATCAGTATTAAACTTTCTGGGGAGTCATCTATACTTTATAAACATAGGGCAAACTTCCTAAAAATTCCCATGTGACTGTTGAACTTTCTAAAATCACACAGCTGATTAAAGATGCAGATAGGAAGCTGGCAACCTAGCAGATCTCCCTCCCTCCGATTCCAGTTTCAACAAGATTTTAGTAATTAGCTCACACAGGCATTTTTTAATACTCCTTGAAATACTTCTGGGTATTCCTAAGTCTCTGAGAAACTTGGGAAACCTAGCCCAAAGTAATTTTTCTTGTTGCTCTGATGATGGTAAATTTTCATAGCTCTTTCATTTCTGCTTGGCTATGGCAATTCACACAACTACAGCAATAAGCATGGAACTGACCCATCTTGCTAGAAAAGAGTCTGATCGTGCCTCCTTTCAGGACACATGCATTGGAAAAACTGCTGTCAGCCTAGATTTTGTGAACAGAGAGCTGACACAACACAGTCAAGAGTAGAGGCATTTGGGATTGTGGTGAGGGCTGAATAGAAGATTGTCCAGTTGTGTATTATTTTAATTTTGTGTTATGCTTGACTGGCTATTTTATAATCACTCATTACATATGATGAATTAGCTGATAAATGTATATATTTGCATCCTATTTGTCAGGCTGTCAAGGATGTATAGTGCACGTGATTTCATCCAGTGCAGTGATTTGTATTTTGATGGTATAAATTGGCGTAAATCAATCAGCTGAGGCATGTGAAAACTTAAAGGACCCAGGACACACTTGCAGGTAACACTGATGTGAACGGAGGTGAGCAGGTTACAATCTGGCAGTGTTTTCCTTTGTAGCACTTGGAGACAGTGCTACAGGTTTATGCACATCCTGCAAAATTGCTTCCACTCTTTCAAAGCAAGCAACTTCAAAATTCGCCTGGACATCAGGCAGTACTTCTGTGCTTTCTTCTTTGCTATTTAAACGGGACTGTGCAAGTGTCTGATGCAAAATCTGTAGGGAACACTCTTCCACAGGCAACATCTGGCCACTTGGCTTGGCTTTTTGAGTATTTGGCAGCTTTTAATCAGCTCAGATTGCAACACCAAAGCTAATGATTCTGAACATCCACTCAGGTCTGTGAATTTCCCTTGATAGATACTTTTTAATTTTATTTGTGCCTATGCAAAATCAGACAGAAATTCTTTACGAGACCTCTAAATAATAATAGTGGTATGCATTTTCTCAAGCAAAAGGATTACTTACTGACAACATCCAGATGTGAATTATCTATCTAAAACATTTAATTTACTGTATGGTCACTTATTTACCCAATTACATACCAATTGCACACAAAAAAGGAGTTAATTAGGTAAAATGAAAATCCACCGTTTTTCATTTGTTATCAGTTATTTTGGGCTTCTGTCATCAATATGTGTTTGAAGAAACTGCTGACTGAGACAAACAAACAGTGAAGTAAAAACATCACAGGAATCTACAGATGTTTTCTAGAAGCATCTTGTACTTGCCTAAATAACTGAGCACCAAGAACCTATGTGATTTTTTGGCTGTAGGTCAAAGACAGGAAAAAATTTTTCCTTGAGAGATTTCAAATGGATGACAGGAGAGATTCACGACTGGCAGAATTTGGTCCTGGGCCATCATTAAATACAGACTGAGGCTGAGTCACTGACCAGCCATGGCCCTGGGAAGGATGTCCAGACCCTCTATGGGAGCACTCACTCACTGCACACAGGCTTTTCTCATGTAGCTGTCACCCTCTGCCTGAGCCTCTGGATGAGGGACACCAGGCTGGAAGTCCTGATGGTGGTCAGACCCATCTGCTCCATGCACTGGGGCTCATGCTTCCTTCAAGGCACCTTTCAGAACCTTGACATCTGCTATGTGGGGACTGGAGGGCATGGGAAGGACAGTCCTGCAGCTCATCCTCTCCTGCCAGTGACAGGGGTATTTCTGCTGGACTGACTGTTACCAGAAGGATGGGAGTACCCAGAGCCCAGTGTGCTCCAGGAAATGTTCCCTCTCCTATCGAACACGAGTACCAGCTTCAGTTCCCTCCTATTCAGACCTGTGATGACTCCATCATCTACCATGAAACAGAAAGGTCCATAAAGGTTCTGCTCTGAAGGTTCCCACACTTGAGATCTGGACAAAATGAAATAAGCCGCTGTGTCCAGCAAGCAGAAGAACAGCATTCAAAATAACAAATTTCCTTAATTCATTGCCAAACATATTGAGATGGTGCTTATCAAAGAACTTAATAAAATCCAGTGGAGTTCTGGATCTAAAGCATATTATTTGGAAAATGCTCCAAAATAGATTTAACCTGAACTTCTCATTTCAGTGCACTTTGGACAGCAATTTGGGAGGAAAACTCTGTATTTCATACTCTGCCCTCACAGGCAACAAGGTAGATTTTTCTAACTTGCTGGATATTTGGATATATGTCCTTTTAATGCATGGGATGTAAGTCTGGGGTGCTGTAGGCTAACTAAATCAAATTCATAGAACCATTGGCTGCTTTCCAAATTTTGCATTGAGATGTATGAGAAAAGAATTGAATCATCAAGGTATCTTCCTAATCTCCCGGATCAGGATGAGGAAGTTGTTTGTAATTTTAATTGACAAGGAACAGCAATTTGATTTAGCGATAAAGAAGGAGGAAGGGAGCAATGATTTACTCTCAAACATCATGAGCTTCAGGAAACACAGGAATGAGAGTGACTCCATCTACCGCAGTATACTACCTCTAGAAGGTGGACTAAATAGGTGACTGGGAAGAATACAAAACAGGGCAAGCATGTATGACCTTTCTCTACGTAATTCCGCTCGTTTGTGGCTCACAGAAATCCTGAATGGTTTTTGTCTTTCCCTGAATGCAGATAAATCTTAACATCCTATGGAAAGGATTTCCACAGCTTAACAAAACACTTCTGAGTAAGCAGCTGTTTTCAACACCAGTCCTTCCAGCCTGGACTAGCATTACTTATGTTCATCTGCATTATCTGCAATGTTTATGAGCTCATGACTACAACTGTGTATATACCCAGGCACAGATTTACTGAGAAGACATCAATAACACAGTCTGGAGAGGGCTATGCTCTCAAGAAGTGACAGAGCAGGACATCTGTCCTAACTGCAGGTGCATCCATGTTTTACACTTAAAACTTCAGTGTACAAGACCTACAAGATTCACTTCTCAAAGAAATGAAATTGCTAATTCATGCTGGATGCTGAATTAGAGAACACTGCAGAAAATACTCTGGACCTGTGAATGTATGGTGGAAGGAACAGAAAAACAAGCATGGGATGTCTGCTGTTTATACTCCAAAACAAATCAGCACACTGATTTGAGTGTGTTACACTCAAATACACTTTGTAGCACAAAGGCACTCTGTAATTCTGCTTCAACTGGAAGGACAGTTTGTATGATTTCTCCCTACTATATCTTGGAGATAACATCGATCCTTAATTTTTACAGGCATTGCTATGGTAATCACAAGTCTGTTAAGATGCATTTAATAAATGTATTTTATTGGTACTAATAACACATACCTTTCAATGCCGTTTAACTTCCATTTGTGTTTCCTCGACATCAGGAGCCCACCACCCCATGCTCCCTGGAAGGCAAGACACATTATCTTAATGAGTGCTTTGCTTTCCTCAGTCATGACATCTGTGCGTTCCCATCAGTTTGGGGCCCTTTTTATCTTGCTGATGTGGCACATTCCAAAGTGACCAGGCAGATGGGGCCTGAGGCATTAGCTGTGCTGACAATTTTCTTCCAGTAGCTTGGAAGCAGCGGTTAACAGCCCACAATCCAGGCGCCCACCCTTATCCTCTGCAAACCCCTCACTCTCCCCCTCCTCTGACACCGGCACAGGGGGCTGCCCCATACTCTAATTAATGACTTGCAGAGCTGCTCCTGGGTCAGCTGCCTTTCCTCTCAGAGTGACTAAGTTATACTAACAAAGCAGGCTGGGATCTCAGCTGCTCTGGAGAGTTTTCATCATATTTTGGACCCACTACTGCTTGCCCTCTACTCCTCTGCTTTCCTCACAGAGATCTGGGACAGGCAGGTGTTTCATGCCACTGAGAAGTATTTAAGGTAAATACAAATTCTTCCTTTGAATTGGACTGATTTTGGCTGACACAGTAATACAAAATCAAGACTCTCAAACCTGTGAGAAGTCAATTACCAAGACTTTTTGGAGAAAGGATTTGCAAAAATGACATAGAAGATATTCTAGGGCTGAAAGATGATCCTTCAGAAAGATTTCTTGGCAAGAACCCGGATAAAGCTAAGTAGCCAATCTGATAAATTTCCCTAGCACTTGTATTAACCTGATCAGCAATTTGCAGTACTTTATTCCAGACAAACGTAGCCTTTTCCTTATGTGTTTATTTTGCAGCTGCTGCAGAACCTGAGCCAGTGCTCAGTATGCTTCTTATGTATTTCTTTACTAATGGCATTTAAAGCTGAAAGCCAAAAGCACTCAAACTAGGTCATATTAAGTGTCCCAGTTGCTAGAAGTACAACTGCAGTCACAGCTCCTAAAATATCCCTCTGACCTGAGCCTTTCAGAGGCGTTGGAAGTCAGTGCTTGGATGTTAGACTTAATTACAGAAACCAAATAGAATGGGTTTTGTACAAGATGACACTGTCCAAAATGAATACATTAATGCTAACACACCTTGTAATCCAGCCCTCCACATGTGATGGTACTTACATCCACATGCATCCAGATTTTGTATTTCTTGCAGATGTCTGCAATCGCTATGAGAGGATCAAACGCCCCATACACTGTTGTCCCAGCTGTGGCACTCACCAGAAACGGAACAAATCCCTGCAGGTAAGCAGAGATGTTATGAATGGTCAGAGTGCTGCAGCCCCCTCAACCCCTAGCAGCCCCAGCTCCCCCTGTGCTGCCCCCACAAGTGTCTCCCAGAGGACATCCCTGCTGTGTTTTACGCTGGTTTTCTCAAAGTTTAGATGCCAGCGATAGAGAGTTTCTACCTTAAGGTGGCAGCAAACTTCCAAACCAGCACTCTCCATTTATTAGGATGCATGAGACAGGTAAGGGCTCAGCAGAACAGTTCTGCTTCACACCACCTGCCTGAAACAAAAAAAGTCTGCACTGCAGGATGTCACATAAACAAACCTCAACCAGGCACCACATTGAGAGAAGCATTTCTGGTGGACTGTGCCCTGGGCTGCATTGCAATTATCCCAGCGAGTGTCTGGACATGTGGTGTCCCAGTTTTGTCAGTGGGAACATCGTGTCTGCGGGTGTCTCCTGGGGCAATGGACAGAGCAGGTGTGGGGCTCACCTCCAGCCCCATCCCTCATGCAGAGCAGGGAGACAGCTCTTCAAAGGTAAAAACAGCAACCTCCACAGAAGGCAGGGACCAGCTCTTGGATTCCCTCTGCTAAATGTTGCATCTCACAGCAGAGCACTCACCGGCCATCACTTCTGCACTATGAGGTCTGGGGTCTTCTAAAATTTATATCAGTGTTTCATTTTAATTTCATTTGTAGTTCTGTTGATTTCATAAGGAGTACTCAGAGGACAAGAGTGGCTACTTTTTTTTTTTTCAGAACTGGGGTTGAAACCATCAAAAAAGTCCAAACTTCCTTCTGCAAGAGTCTGTAGGTTCTAGTGGTACTCTATTGTCATTTTTCCTTATTTATCTATTGTATTTCTTTTCTTGGAAAAAGTGCAGTATTAATGAAGATTTGTGTTATTAATCAGCTTTGACTGCTGTGTGTCTAGTGACTATAAATATTGAAAGCACAGGGCTGAGTTCATTACATACTTTAATCTGATGTCTTAACTCTAGCTTCTGTTAGTGAACACATACAAAATTGTGCATTTTTAGAGATGTGTGTATTTTAGTTTACCTTCCATTGATTTGGTGAGTCTATGAGAAGTATTTTCAATGCATTACAATAAAACAAATTCTCCAAAATGATTACTCTGGTTTTGAAAATATTCAGTTGAGAAACTGCTTCATAGGCTGATAATATAAAAGAGGAGGGTGTTATGCAGAACAACATATAAAAAGAAAGCCAAATAGCTCATGGATATTATTAAGTAGCTGTAAACCTAATTTCCTAGCAACTCGACTCATTAATTGGCAGGCTACATTTCTGAGAAATAAATCATAACTTAATGGGCAAGCCTGTGCTGTTTTACCAAGGAAAGCAAACAACTGATTTTACCATTCTTCAGGTTTTTTAATTCTTTGGAAGCAAAAAAGCTTGTAAACTTACTTTTTGTTTGGCTTCAACAATTCTTCTTTCAAGGTCTGATGGGATCATTTTCCCTCTAGAGCAAGAGAGAATTTTATCAGTAACTCGATCTTGAAATCAGCTTTTGCTGTTACTTCTGAATAGGAAACCCAAAGAAGGAGCAAAGTGACGTTTTGCCCCAGAGTTATGCAGCATTAAAGACCACAGAAAGACTCTGTCCATTAGTCTGAGTTTCTACCCTAATTATTTAGTCGATATATTTGCAACAATATGGTGATGGTAACTGAGAGAAGGTATCTCATGGCCTTCCCATTAAAGACTGATGCTGCTCCTTGGAGCCTCTTGGTCCTGTCTGAAGTGACAGTCCTGGGAAGAAGCTTCAGGCTCCCAGAGAGAGGCTCAGCCCAGTGTCCCAAGAAGTTTGCTGGGTGCCAAATCCCATGGTCCCCTCTCAGCAGGCACAGAAAATGTGAGGGGAGCTGCATGGCCTTGAGCAATGCAACTCGGCTGTGCTCTCAGCAGTTGTGTCTGAGTTCCTTTGCCAGGGATGAACTCGTTTCAGGGTGACTTTTCCACGGTTTAGTGAATTGCATGTTCGCATTTGCTTGAAGCAGGGTATGAGAAGCTGCCAGTCAAGACTCGCTAAATGCACTGTCAGGCTCTTTGCACTGACTGTATTTGCAACACCTCTAGAATTAACCATCTACTTCAGATTCAGACTCAGTCATGTAAGGCTTGAAGACTAATTTAGGAAATCCTGTAGATGAACTAGGCACAAGAAAAAACAGTGCTGATACTGAATATTGAGGCTAAGGTTTTGTATGCTTTAGACACCAGCAAGTTTATCAAAGAAGAGGCAGTATGAATACCAGCAATAGAAACATGATAGATTGCCATGTTGCAGAAACAAATTCTTCACTGGTTTTGAATGTTGTACATTTAGATGAATATTAATTTTTAAAGACTTTTTCAGATTTTTTCTTTCCCTAAGCCCTGATTTCCTGCTGCTATAAAAAAAGGAACAACCTTTATTAAAGCTCAAAATGAAGTTACAAGGAAACTATATACCCATTATTTTTAGTTTCATTTTGCATAAAAACCCTTGAACTGTTTTCATGACATTTGGATGCCTGTCCTTTAAAAAATTATTTCTCTATTGTAGTAAGATGCTGTTGGTTTTGTAAGTTTTCATCCTTACATAGCTTACTATAAGATGGTATTTATTTCAGTAGAAATGGGTTTGTACTGCTGAGTTTCTTTGGCAAAATCTCTTCTGCATATCCAAAACACTAAAATACTGAAAAAGTAACCAAAAGCAAAAAGCTCAACAAATCTAAAAATTAGCCCTGATTTTTCTTGCAGAAGTGCAAGTCAGGTCTCAAGAGTATTCAACTTCTTGTGAGTTCCCCCAGACACGTGGACATCTTCGGAGAAAAGCAGCAGTTGTCTTATCCTCAAAAACTGTTCCTGGGATCATTAGAGGAATAAAGAAAATAAAACCATGTCAGAGAAGGACAATGAGTTCCTCCTCAAAACATAATTTAGATGTTAGTCTTTAATAGTTTCTAATTTAATGACCTTATGCATAGAAACACACAGAACTGGGCAGATGCTTTCACTACCCAAATTTTTTACCAAAGCAAGTGATTATCCAGCCCCTGGTCACATCAAGCGCATGCAGGAATTCATGGCCAGGAGAGTGCAATACCCAAGCAATGTCAAAGTTTACCAGCTAAATCAGGCAAACTTGGCAGGTGTGGGTCAGAATAGGAAAGAGCCACTAGGAAGTACGCTTGGTCACGCTGAAAACATCAAAAAAATATCAAGGTGCTTCTTCACTCTTCCACAGGCCCACATCTTCACAGAGGCTCTTCTCAACCACACCAGCCCACATCCCGTGCAAACAATCTGCTCTGTCCCTGTGGTGTCTGCTGAGATACACTGTAATCCTGCTGTTTACTTCAGCGTGGGCAGCCTAACTATTGTGGGCTTTGCAGAAAATCATCATGCTAAATTTGCACAAGAAGAAAAGGAAGACACGACTTCATTGATCCACATCCATCTTTAGTGAATAGGAACAACTGGGGATTTATTTTGATGTGTGTTGGTAGTTTTGATGTCATTAAATCCTCTTCAAGGTGTGTTCAGTCTTTTGTTAATAAAGAGATAATAATGCCATAAGTCAATATGCAGGCACTGTGATTAGCACTGTAAATTGCTTACTTGATGCTTGTTTTTAACATGGGAGCAGCGTATTTTGATAGCAGCAAAATCTTCCATTTCTGCTGCAGACATAATTAATTCAATACCTTGTAACAATGAGGAACTCAAATATAATTTTCTATTGAAAAGACTCTCAGTAGAATCAGTAAAAGTTGCTGTACTAATTTTTGTGCCACAGAAAGTATTTTCCCTAAAATGGAAAATTTTTATAATATGTTGATTTTGTTAATATACTTTTGTTTTCTCAAAATGGGTTTTCACAGAGAAGCGAAACCTTTTAGTTGGGTGAGTCAAGCAAGAAGTTATCTAACACCTTTTTTTGGAGCCTATGTGACCTGCAGATTAGTTGCCTCCTGTGCTGTTGGTTTCCAGAGACCACCAACTTCCTTAGCCTATGCTTCCCACAATGCTGCCAACATCCTTCTCTTCACATCCTATCATAAACATGTCCCTATCAAGGGCACTGAGGGAAATGTAATCCAGCTGAAAAAGATGGTGGGGGCATGAAGCAATATTACAAAAATTATAAATTAATTGCTAATTACATTAGCAAACGCTCCTAAACATTTTATTCCTATAAAGGGCCCACTCCAGCTCATATTAATGGATCAAAATGTGCTAGTCTGTTTTGACCAAAACAAGCTTCCTCCTTGGTTTCTTAGCACAAAATGTAAAGAACGATGTTAGTTTGATATCCTGTTTCACCTCAGAATGAAAGAAAAAAAAGTATCAGAAACCTCCGAGGAAAGGAACTTCAAAGATTTTTTATGAAC
Source organism: Pardalotus punctatus (assembly GCA_013400915.1). Classification (NCBI taxonomy): domain Eukaryota; kingdom Metazoa; phylum Chordata; class Aves; order Passeriformes; family Pardalotidae; genus Pardalotus; species Pardalotus punctatus. The sequence continues at coordinate 420,883 of VZTX01009144.1, read as the reverse complement.
TCCAAAAATGGACCCATCAAGAAACTAACAGAGCCAGTTCCTCAAGTGGGATAAATTAGTGCAAGGCTGCTGAAGATGGCAGTGCTATGACAAATTATACCAACTGTTGACCACATCCTACATGCTCTCTCTGAGCTGAGCACCTGCTGATTCTCTCTTATGCGCCACTAAAAGAGCTGTATTTGACATCTTTACTTACCTTTCATCACATCTAATCAAAATCACACTATCCGTACCAATACCCAAGGCTGCAGCTCCTTTCTTCACAGAAAAGTGACTCTGAAAAAATACATTTATTATTATTTATTGGTTTTATTATTTCTTATCTAATTTAATAAAAAACCCTACCCTCTTGCAAGCCCTTCAGCAAGAAGTCCCACAAGGCAGTAATTCCATTCATAGCCCATTTGGAAACTGCTCACTGTAATTTGAGGCTTCAAAGCAGGTCACTACCATCATCTGGAGAAACAGCAATCACTCAAATCTGGGTTTACTCCTGGAATACTACATACACAACTGTGGTTGATGCTGGACCTCAATGCCTACCGCAGCTTCTCTTGCTTGTACAGATTCAGCTATGAGCTTGATTTACTGAAATGAAATAGTCTTCTCTAGAGAATTAATTTAGTTTGTGACGTCCAGAGTCATGTGCTACAATGTACCTTCTGCCCAAAAAATATGAGAGAAATTAAGATAGGAAGCCTAATTGTGATCTCATGCCAGCGAAAGCCAGTAATAACTTCTACTAATAAACAGAGCTACTGCAGTTTAAAATCAGAACAGGGCTATTATTATTGTAGTAAGACTATTAGTCAATCTGTATGTACAAAATAAAATATGGAAGTTACATACTGGAGTGCAAGTCCGCCTAATTTTCTCTCCCTCATAGGACTTAACTCCTGAGCCAGTGTTAGTTTATAATTCTAAATTAAATCCCAGTGATTATGATAATGCAACGGTTTTATATCAAATTATAGCCCCAAGAATCTAATTTTGTATTAACTGAAACCCAGCTGTTAACAATATTGTCCAAAGTAATTTTAACTACAGATTATTAAACATTAAAAGAATGATAATTCTTTAGATATATTATAGTACCATTATCTTAGGACGTAACACTATTAAAAAGATCCAAAAGATAAAAATCTAACAACGCTTTTTTAAGGATCCAGAGTGTTAAACAAGAAAGGAAGACCTAGTGTGCAAAAGATCACAAAGCAGAGAAGTAATCACTACTGCTTTGTCAAGGGAGCATTTGCAAGCAGCAGAGCTGTAGGGAAAGAGGTTGGCACACTGGTTACACACGTGGGCTTCATTTGAAGGCCATGAGGGCACGGATTCACTAAAGGGCTCCATACATAATGAACACTTTGAAAATTACAGTAATTCTAAGCCAACTTATTGAAAGAGCAAGAAGAGTAGAAGAACTGCAACATGTACATCCAACTTAAGAAGTAAGTAAAAAACCTCTGTGTTTTAAAAATTGCTCAGGGAGTAGTTTTCATTGAGTTTTGACTGCTATGGTTAAGATTGCATAAGTTTCCACTACAAATTCCTTTCTTTCTGTACCTGTATCCCACCATTTTGGCTGAAATTCTTAAAGTTTTCATGATGTCTGATGACTTTTTCAATATCCAGATATTTTGAAGGAGTCCAGATTGCTCTGGAGTCATGTTTCACTGATGATATATGGACATTCTGAAAATAATTCCTCAGGTAAATATTTTTCATACTACACTTATTTTTTAAATGCAGTGTGTTGGTACAGCTTTTCATCAGGTGATGTCATCGGGTGAAGAAGTTTCTACCCCTTGTCTCTGAAAAAATTCCTATGGTATCTGCTGTCTGTGAGAATGGGATGTGTACAGCATCTGCAGCCACCAGCGCTCTGGACACTGCAGGTGTTCAACACCCTAACACCGCCCAGCCTGTTCAAGCCACTGGTCACTGGTATGGTCACCTTAGAGATGGAGTTTGCTCTGTTGTTTGTCTAGCTGGGAGTCACAAGGTGCTAGGAAGTATTTATACATTGAACATCACAGCTCAGCCATCATGCTGGTATTTTTCATGGCATGTTATTTACTTCACCAGATGGAATTTTTGAACAAATGCACATCCATGAGTTTCATCAGCTTCACTAAATTCAGTGTAGTTTTCACCAGCACTGTAAATGAAAGCTTGGATTGTGACCAATCCACAGACCTCTAACCAAAAGTCTGTTCCCGGCCCTGTGGGCCTCCCTGAGTGCTATGGGGCAGCAGTGCAACTTCATGAGAGTGGGGACAAGAAGAGGCCATGAGATGGCTACTGACAGCAGGAGGCTTATAAAGAATTCACAAGTTTAGGAAAGTATCTTTGAACTTTACAAAAATTGAAACAGAACAAGAATATTGCCAGCATAATGACAGTTTGCTGGTAAGATATATGAAACTAGAATTAAATTCATATACTTTAAAAAAAATCATCTGTTTTTTATTCATGTATTACACAAACTGATGTGCACATACTGGGTAGTAAAAATATATAAATGCAGGTAGAGACTTAGGAATGAAGAGTCACAGATATATTTCACTGGGGTTTGAGTCAATGACATTACATTCATTACTTCTGCTCCTTATTCCACACTAGTTAAAAAAGATTTACTGTTGCAATTTGTTTTTCTACTAGAAAACAGAACTATTCAAAGTGCCTTAAAAAAGAAAAGACAGATTTAAATGGTCTACTATGAGGAAGAAAATTAAGCCCATGTGCTCAAAGGCATCCACTGGAATATGGCCAAGCTCAGCTGCCTTGTTGAGAAGTCTCATGGCACTGCTAAAAGAGCACTGGGGAAAAAAAATGAATGTAGTGCTGATAGCTCAGTGGCCTGAAGGCTTTTTACAGACTGAACAGAATTCAGTGGTCAGGAACCAAAACTGGTTTAGGGTTGAATTGGGAAGAAATACAGAAGTCTGTGACAGAAGGGCAAATGCAATTACAATTTCTAAATAAACTCTGAATATGAAATGGCTCAATCTGTGTGTACAGACAGAGATATATGACTGCTGTTGTTTTTGTGTCTTAGGGCAATGCCACAGGAATTACTCCAAGTGCTTGAGAGGCTCTGAAAGAGCCAGGATGAAAGCAAAATAGAAAAAAATATAGTTGTAGGAGCAGAGAAAACTTTCACAATGATAAATATGAAATTTTGGTTTAATATTCCTATGATGGTGTTGAAAATTTGGTTGCCTGTGTAACATAATGGTAAAACAGAAAACTATAAAGGTCAAAGAGATGAAAAGATTTGCAGAAATAAGCCTCATCAGACAGAACTTCTCACAGATGATTTAACTGGGCTAACAAAGAAGGACATTAAATGTGACCCCTTTGCAAATACTGGGGCTACAGATTTTTCAGCCACACCAAGAGGGGAGTTTAACACCATCTTTCACAAAACAGCTGTGTAAGAGTTGCACAGATCTCAAGTCTTACGGTGGGAGAACCAGGGTAACAAAGGAAGGACAGGGGCAGACTGCCTGATGCCAGTGCTGAAGCAAAAGCCAAGCCTGGAGATGCTGGAAGGTCTGGAGTTTCACCACTGTCCTGTGCTTGTCAGAGAGGACACACAGGTGGGAATGGGTTGTCATTTCAGCTTCCTGGCTTCCTCCCTCACTTCATCCACTACAAAAGGGTGCGTGGAAGATTGAAAATACATTCCCAATACAGAAGAACACAATTTCTCTATGGAAAGAAATGTGGTACAATTCAGTGGTGAAGGAGAAGGATATTAGTGACTAAGAGCATATTAATCATTAGAAAAAAAAAATAATTTGAGTCAGGGGAATTTCCCCTTTGTCTAAAATTTCAAATGCTAATAAGTATAGGTTTGTTCCCCAAATAGCCATTTTTACATGGTTGGCTTTGTAAGGTAAAGACAATATAAATGTATTACAGGTGCAAAAATGAATAGACCCTCTGAAAAATGGAAGAATTAGAATAATTTAAAATGTTATGATGCTGAAAAGTATGGCATTGTTATCTAAAGTGCTTCAGTATACAGATGCTTCTATTTTTATAGCTTGCTAAATTACTTGCTCATCATCTGGCATGGCTGAAGCTGTCAGGAAGAACCATCCTAATGCCATGAGCCCCATAGGGCATGGCTGTTTTTCAGACTGCTGTTTCTCCTTGCTTACATAAATCCAGAGTGGCAGGAGCTTTGTGGAGGTGGCTTATCAGCAACCAGTTCCAGCTTGCTGAGCAAGCCAAGCCATCCTGCAGCTGAACCTCCCCCGAGGTCTGGCACTGGCAGCCTGGCGCCCAGCAGATCCAGACCCCCAGCCTCAGCCCCCATCATCTATTCACCAGCAAAGAAGGTGAACGCACTTTCCCCTTCACCTCTCCGGGGCTTTAAGCATTGTGGAATCCCTGGATGTGTACACTGGGCTACTTCTCTCTAAATAATCTAAAAACGTGTGGCTGGTCCAGGCTCGGTGTTTGGGCTGCCTCAAAAGTGGGGAAGAAAAGGTACCTCCTGAAGTCACTGCATCTCTAAGGCTTTGGCACCTTTTTTAGACTTAAGATGAGTTGTCTTCTGCAGATCTTGCTCTTTTTTTTATTGGCTATAAAAAGTGTATAGAGTAACTCGGATTAAATGTTTACACTTTAGGTGATTAATGTTAAACAACATGAATCATATCTTTATCATCTAATTTCAAGCTAGAGCTTCTCTTTCAATTACCTACAAAAAGAGCATACTCTGTCCTATCCAAATTTTAAATTCACTGTAATGAGATGTACATTTGCTGTTGTTTCATTTACCTACTGCTATTTAGTTTTTAAAGTTCATTGTTAATATCAGGAGAGAAATGAGGATATTAATGTTTCTGAACATACTAGTATGTACATCTTTGGCATTTTTGAAACATATACAACTTTATGCTGCTTTTCTAATCAGCAAGACTAATTTGGTTTTTTTTCAGTGCAGATAGTTTTGCAGCATTATATGGGGTAAGAAATGTTACACTGAGTTCAGGAGGATACTGTGGCAGTGTAAAAGCCACAAGACATGGACCAGATGAAGGATTAGACCCAAATGATGAATTTCTCCTTCAGGATAGACTGCTCCAGAGCACTACTTTTCTGGAAAATGGTTTTACTTTGATTTGAATGGTGTTACTTGAATTAAGTTGTTCCTCAAATTAGACCAAATCTTCACCATTTCCCCCAGCTTCAAATACCATCCAAAATAATGTTCTAGTTATTATGCAATAAGTAATGCAAAGAAACAATGTGTGAAGCCATCAGTTTGATTTTAAGTTTCCTTAGGTGGAAACAAATCTAATTTCTACTTACTCTGTATGCTCAGAGTAATTTACAGCTTTGTAATCTGTGCTACCAAATAGAAAACAGGACTTCCAGGCTCCTCAAATCTTTCTCTGGAAGCTGCGCCACACACAACATCCCTTGGACTGCTTCTGGAAGGTGCCAGTTCTCCAAAGTGTCCCCTAAGTTGTGGGGACAGACGGCAACAGTGTGTGCCTTGGAAGTGGTAGACTAGAGATCAGGTTTTCATTCGTTCTACACGGAAACCAACCCAAAATCTTCCACAGCCCATGTGAAATGGTTTATCAAGCTACAGACATGGAATTAATTTTTTAATTTCCTTCTGAATCAACACCAAGAAGCTTCATAGAAGGTTTCTGAAAGTGTTCAGGTAAAAACTTCTCAAAGCCACTCTTCTCCCAGATACTTGTATAGTTTGACACATTCCCTGCAACTAATGGGGCTTATCCACAAGGGAAACCAGTATGCAAGAAGCTGAGGAGGTGATTTACTGCTACCTGCCTCCTCTGATCAAGCTGCTGTGTGGATGCCCAGTGCACTATTGCTGGAAGGCTGGTCCCCTACCAGCACAGCCGAGCCACCTTTCCCAGGGCTCACCCAGAGCCCTGCTGGACACTTTTGAGGGGCCTAGCTGTCTACAATGCTGACACCTGAAGAGCCAAGAGACTCCCCTCTAGCTGGAACATGCCAGACCTGCACTCCTAGTGAGGTCTTCAGCAGCAGAGACTTCAACACAAGAGCAGTGCACATGGGGAGATGCCAGAGGCAAGGAGAACCTCTTCTGTGTCCTCTGTGGTCTCTAAGTGGGTGAAGAAGTCCCTTATTGTCAGATCAGACCCAATCACCTGCCAGTTTTAACTCTGCATTTTCTTTTCCAAACCTATGATAAGGAATAGTGTTGCAACTTCCTAGCTGAGCACCTGACAAGATGTTCCTTCTTTGGGGGCTTCTAGACAAGTAGGAAAGTATGAAAGCTGTTGTGGACCACATGAGAACAGTCTTGCTGGGCTGGAGAACAGAGAAGATGAAAGAAATTTTATGTCTCTCCAATTATGACCAGCCTTTTCTTCATTCTCTGAACTATGGGTTAAGCTCACATAGTCCCTAATTAACCAGCAAATCCACAGAAATGCTGCAAGTCTCTTCAAGCTATTTTCCTACTATCAATTAAAAAGGCCAAATGCTGTTTTGTGACTTGAACCCACCTAGTTCTCTACAGCTAAACTTCCCCTCTGCACACTTTTCCTCCTCAGGGCAACATGACTCTGTCCTTTTGCCTGCTAGGTGTAATCCCTGCTCCATACTATTCCCAGCTTGGATACTCTTTAAGACAGTGCTGGTTGCACAGGTCAAAATCACAACAGGGAATGGGTTAAAGTTTAACAGGTCTTGCCCCATAGAAAAATGGAACAACTGAAATATTCTGAGAAGGCAGCTATCCCTTTCAACAGCTTTCTCCATGCTGAAAAAGGGATGGACTCCTCTGAATAATGACAGCAACCTAAAGCTGATATGCTCAACACAGGAGGAGGATTTCACTTTAGATTTTTCATTGTGTTTGAAATGATAGACTGAAATAGGTTTTTACAACTAGCATCCATCACTTTTTCCCCTCTGAGTCAAGGTCTCTTGCGTCATGTGCAGTCCAGAACAGCTGCCCTGAAGGACACCACTGCTCCTGCACCAGTGCAAATGAAAGAAGACTGATGATGTCCTGATGAATACAGAGGACTGAATTAAATTCTGAATGCAAGTGCATCTCAGCAAAATTAAACCTGTACAAGACTGACCCATGTAGTTGCAGGGTACTTCACCATCACTGGTGAAACAGAAACAAACAGAAGCAGTGTGCTGGGTTGTGGCTTGGGGAGGATTTGCTGGCTGGGAGTGTGCACAGTTGGAATAAAAACATAACCTATTTTAGGCACCAAATATAGGTTGTGTATGTGAGGAGGCTCTTTATGGTCAGTGCACAGAAGTAGGTGAATCCCTCCCAAAGGTGATTTAGAACATTTAAATTAAGGAATATTTAGGTTCCTAATTTGGATGCTCTGAGTTTCTCTCCAGAGGTGCTTCTCTTCACTGGTTGTGCAGAGAATGAGGCTCCTAATTTTGGAACATGATGCACTCCTGAATTAGGGAGGTAATTGCTTAAAGACTATGAATTACTCCTCCCTTCCCTTCACCCCCACTGGCAGCTGAACCTATCATGGCATCAGACTGAGTCCAGATTCTGATCACAGTGGTAGTGGTGGCAACTGTGACACAACTTCATTCATTTATAGTAAAGGAAGCTCCAGACTGGTAGTAATGAAACTAGAGTCTCATCTGGGATGCTGAAATTCTTGGCTGAGGATTGCTGATATTGAAATCTTTGCTTCTGACTGAAAATTTCAAGACCAAAATCTCCAAGTTTTTCAAAATGTACAGTTACTTTAAGCTTTATTTACTATCATGCCACATGTGCAGTGCATGGGGAAATAATAGTATGGATCTGCTGCTCCAGCTGGATCCCTACTAATTTATGGGGCATGATCTCTACAAATCTATTGGGCCTGAATTCTGAAGGAGCTGGCTGAAGTAATCACAAAGCCTCTCTCAGTGATTTTTGAGTGAATCTGGTCTTGGGAATCTGGAGAGGTTCCAGTTGACTGTAAGCTAGGGAACATCATTTCCATTTTCAAGAAGGGCAAGAAGGAGGACTCCAGAAACTACAGGCCTTTTAGTTTCACTTCAGAGCCTGGTAAATTCACAGAAACCATTATTTTGGAAAGTACTGAAACAACACCTGGAGGACAATGCAGTCACTGGTCACAGTCTTGCTTGTCAAACCTGATTTCCTTCTGTGACAGGGTAACCCACCCACCAAGCTGATCTAGGAAAGCCAGCAGATGTAACCTTTTTGGACTTCAGCAAAACTTCTGATGCTGTCTCTCAGCGTCCTTCTGGACAAGACATCCAGCTCACAGCTGGATAACCCCATTACACAATGGGTGAGCAACTGGATCATGGGTTGGGTGCAAAGTTACAGTGAATGGGGTGACATCAGGCTGGTGACCTGTCACTAGTGGGGTTCCACAGGGCTCCATCCTTGGCCCTGTGCTCTCCAACAGCTTCCTTAATGACTTGGACGCAGGACTGGAAGGGATACCAAGTAAGTTTGCTGGTGACAAAAGCTGGGAGAGCTACTGACTCCCTAAAGGGCAGACAGATCTCAATAAATTAGAGGGTTGGGCAATCACCAATATGAAGTTCCACAAGGGAAAGTGCCAGACTCTGCTCCTGGGATGGGGCAACCCTGGCTGTGTGTGTAGACTGGGGAGTGAGAGGCTGGAGAGCAGTGCCACAGAAAGGGACCNCTACAATACAAAAAAGACATTGAGCTGTTAGAGGGTGTGCAAAGGAGGGCCCTGAGGACGGTGAAGGGTCTGGAGGGGAACCAGAGGAGCAGCTGAGGTCACTTGGTCTGTTCAGCCTGGAGAAGAGGAGACTGAGGGGAGACCTCATTGTGACCTTCCACATCTTCACAAGGGGATGCAGAGGTACAAGTACCAATCTCTTCACTCTTGTGACCGGTGACAGGACTTGAGGGAAAGGCATGAAGATGAGTCAGGGAAGGCCTAAGTTGGATATATGGAAAAGGGTCTTCACCCAGAGGGTGGTTGGGCACTGGAACAGGCTCCCCAGGGAAGTGGTTGCAGCACAAAGCCTGACAGAGTTCAAGAAGCTTTTGGACAGCACTCTCAGGCACATGGTGAGATTCTTGGGGTGTCCTGAACAGGGCAAGGAGCTAGACTTGATGATCATGATGGGTCCCTTCTAACACAGGATGTTCTGTGATTCAATGATTCTACAGTCTGCTTGTTCCTTGCCCATTGTCTTACAAGAGCATCCAACTGTGGCAGAGAGAAACCTCAGTCAGGCCAAGGAGTCTAAAAGTAGGTAGATAATCAGTATGAGGTGATAAATGAGTCAAATGACAGCTGCATATCTTAGGTGCCTGTTCAGGTCCTGCATGAACCTTCCTATGTTAAAAGAATTGTACTTCCAGGCCTCTGTAATTCCTGTAACAGCTTCTGCTGTTTTGAGGGTTAAATCATGATCCCATATCCTTTGGGTAATTAAGGGTTGAAAGGTCCTGTCCTCACATAATGTGGTTTCTTAATGTCTCTAGAAGATGAGAACATACTTTATAAAAGCTTGATTGAGGAAGGGACAAAACTGCAATTTCAAGATACTTTAGAAATGTAATGGATTTCAGATGCTGACCTATGAATTCTCTAGTATACTTGATTTTTGAATGTTTAATTTGCTAAGGGAACTGCTTTTCCCCTGGCATGAAAACACAATTATTAAGGCTCATTTCACTATTTTGAGACTGATAGCACAATTTGGGTCATTGTTTAACACTCCATCGCTATGAAAACAATGAAATTCTCTAATGATTAATAGGATTTGTTACTTTAAATAATCATGCTGAACCTTATTTGCAAGACTTAGGCTTGTAACTTCCATATTAATAATGTATCTCTAGCTGTACGTCCAGCTTTGGGAAGTTGCTACTCATCTGTAGACTGTCCTCTTTAACTGCTATGGGAACAATTATTCTGCAATGTGGAGCCCACAGCTGCATATACCATCTCATCCCATCCTACTGCTATGAAAGGCATCCTCATAGAGGTTTCCTCCTGTATTTTTCTGATCAATTTTTAGGGTATTTTCTTCTTCACACTTCCATAGAAAGGAAACTCATTCTATGGTAAGTCAAAAAAGGCACCAGGAGGACATTGTTACCTGACATAGACAGTATCCTGCTGAGCCTCAGCCATGAATGAGTACTTTCTGGCTGAGCCCACACAGCTGGAGAGAAATTTAGAGTGGATAGTGAAGCCTGAAAACAGCTCACAGCCCCTCCTGGGGATAACCCTTCCTCTTTCCTTTTCTCCTGCACCCACATTCTCCACTCTAAGCTGGAAGGAGTTTTAAATGGTCATAAGGCCAAAAGAACTCTCTCACGAAGACTACTCCTGTTTCTCTTGTGCCCACCTCCCCTGGCCTCTGGCACTGTCAGGTCCCAGCGGTGCCTGTGATGAACCCCCTGTGCTGAAGCTTTTGCTCACAGGCAGAAACTCCCAGCAAAGCCCGGTTGCCCAACAAATACTGCAGCTGCTCTGCAGTACACACACAGCATTGCCATATGACTGTCTTCATGTATGTTATCACCTTCTCATTAAGTAACAACAAGAGTGGTTTCAGACGGAAAGATTTTGACTCAAAAGGATTTTCTGTTGCCTCAGAGTGACCCCAACAGATGACATTTCTGGTAGAAAATGCTGAAGCCCAGTGATGAGCTCTCCTTCTTTGATGTGGTCCTTACCACTCACATCAACATTTATATGGACACAACTGAGAGCAAAGAAATAGCAGTGGTTTGTAGAGACTGTTCTCCCTGGATTTCAGCCACAGAAAAGTGCAGAGATCATCCCTCTAAATATCAAAAAGCCAGCCTCTTCCCATGTTTTTATTCCCAGTGAAGGAGTAACAGAAATGAAGACAGTTGACAACAAATTCCTGTTCAGCTATTTTCTTAATCATAAATTCATACAAGCAGATGTAATAGATAGGCAAAAACAGAAACACATACATGTTCTGATGTGAAGGCAACCAGTCTGGGAATAGCTGCCATTCCTTTTTCTTTAACTTCTGGGAACATCTTGAAACGTGCAATCAACATAGCATACATGTTAGATATGGCACCACCTGGAGTCCACAGTAATATACTGTTACTTTTTCTATGCATTGTAATATCATTTCAGAACAAACAAGTCTTGCTATAGTTTTTCTAACTGTAATGCTCATGTCTCTGCCTTGTGGTAGAAACACAGATTCTTCATCCTGATGCTCCCCACAACTGGGCTGTGTAATAACAGGATCTACTACACACAAATACAAACTTATGCAAAAAGTACCACTGCAAAAAATGACTGGGGCTTCCTTTCACCCTCATTCTAGCTACCATCTCTCCTTCAGTCCCCAGTCTTAGCTCTCCATATGCCATCAACACATAATCCCCACTCTATTCCACCTCCTAAGCAGATGCCCCCACAAGGCAACTTTCTAAGGAATTTGCAAGGGCCACCTAATCTGCGCTCTCCCCTCCTAGATCAGGGTGATGTTTCATGTCCCAGCTTTGAGCAAACCCACCCACTGAGACCCAACAGCCACTATGCTCTGGATAGCTGGAGTGGGAGGAGGGAAGAGAAAGGAAAAAGGGTCCTTCTAACAAATATTTTTCATTTTAATTGTTCTCTGATGTGAACAAGGAGAAAAGGCTAAATGTCCCTAACACTTGCCTTAAAATCACTGGCATACATTCACTTAAAATCACCATTTCAAGATGGATATTTTTCCCACTTCAAGATGGGTATCAGATTGACAGCTCTGCAGTGGTCTGTTTTTCCTTTTTGAGATTTTTACAAACTGAGTCTCTGTGTCTACAGTGGAACAATGTTTGGCTTTACATTAATGCTGCATGAGCACTATGGGAATATAATGCTATACCTGAGGCAGAGGCTGAGAACTTTTACATTTGTATACACACAAACACACACACAGACAGATATGTATACGTGAAATCCATCAAGTTTATCCTGTATATATATGTATGTATGTGTATATGTATATATACACACACAGAGATTGATTATATATTGACGTTTATGCACATATATTTATATAAAGCAAAGGTTTTAAATGAACAGGTTGAAATGCCACTGAGGGAGAGTTCAATTATTGCCACATTCATCCACCTAAAAATGGAGTGAAGAGCACAAGATATGCACCTCCAGAGGACGGTTCAGCTCATCCTACGGCAGCTGTTTGTAGGTGGAACTTGCCCTGCAGACAAATCCCTCCCATATCCCTCGAATATATGGGAGCTGCTGTAACTAGCCCAGGGTAGACGCCCAATGCTTGGGCTGCCAAAGCAAGATAAGCTAAAATTCTTTAAGCAAAGGAAGCACTGTTGAGTATCTGTGCTGCCAAACTTAATATTGTTTTGACTTTTGTAAGATTTGTTTTAATCTCACTGGAGATATACATACTGTTCCACAGCCCACAGAAGCTGTGCCCTTCATTTCTAACCAGTATCCTAGCTCTGCTCTTGCAGTGAGGCTGCCCTGCTCTGGGTTTTCCCTGACCTCACTGGCCCTCTTGTGAATCCAAGGGAAAATGCCACAGAAGAATGGCATCGCTGGCACACAGGTCAGTAAAGATCAGAGTTTTTCCTCCCCTTTCAACTATCCTGAGAGATAGGAACATATTTCTACACCTCTCTTCAGAAATGACAAAACAAGAAATGGAGAGATTAAGACGAAATGCTCAGGTACCTGCCCCTAAAAAATGCAGATGTCATGCAACAGCTGCTATTGATGACTTAGGTGACTGAACTAAGGTGTTCAAGTTGAAGCAATTTGGCCTATCTTGTCCAAAGTCGTTGGCTCTGTGTCAAAAGAATCAAGACTGAAATGTTACGTTTCTTCAATGCCAGGCTTTCCTATTAGTATTTATTATCCAGTCATTGTACCTTAAGTTTATTAATAAGCCTGCATTCTGCTTTTAATTTTGTAGCTGTGTTTACATCCATAGTTAATTGCAGGTAACAAAGCACACCTACAGAATTTGGAGAAAATAATCAGGCTTTTATGCATTACATGTATTGATACTGTATATTTCATTCCAGAGAATTCAGAGAGAAAGAACCTTTTCCTTGCAACAGTAAGGTCTTCAGTTAAAGCCATGACAGTTTGAAGTGAAAAGACAGCACAGAAATTATTTTGATTATTGCCTAAAAAAGCAGCACCTGCACACTGAGTATTGCTGCCTTAAGAGAGTAAATTAGAAAGATGCACTTTGCACAAACCAGAAATTGCAGAGAAAGAAAGAAAGAATGAGAGGGGACAGCCCTGCAAATGCCAGCGCAGGCACACGCCTGCCGGAGAGCCCGTCCCCACGCAGGTTTCAGCTCGATGAAGTGAGCTCTGACACACCAGCAACACCCTGGCCCCATGTCAGGCAGGACCTTTTGCAGCCCCAGCAGGGCCAGCAGTTCCTCCTGAGGCACATAATTTTTCTGACTCACACTATCTCTACCTGAGTTTGCCACACTCGGGCACATCTGGCACACCCACTGAGCCTTTCACTCAGCCTGCTGCTGGGCCCAGCTCTGCCCTCCAGGGCAGGCTGGGCAGCATTGCTACTGCTCTTCTCTCACCCTGCAGGACCCTGACCAACCCCGCAGGAAGGTGAGGAACAAAGAGCAGCCGTACCGAGTCAGGTCAGGGTTGGTAGCCAACCGCTGCTCAGTTTCAAAAAGCTTTCACTTTGGTCCTGGTCTTCTGATACACACTTAGATGCCTGATGTGATGGAGGCCAAGGTTTTCATGGGGATCTTTATGCACCACAGTAAAAGCTGTCAGAGCTTTTACTCTCAGTGCTTTTTAAGTAAGAACTCATCAAAAAGCAACGCCAATTCTTCTCATCTATTTCTCTACATCTGTGGAAAGGGCCAGAATAAAACTCCATGCCACTTCCCACGTGTGCATTCAGATGTGAGAAGCTGAAGACGAGCCTTGCCTGACCTTCATGACTTCGGAGAGCTGAATGTCTGAGGCTGTTATCAGTGAAGCCTTTCCTCTATGCAGCAGTGCACTCTTTCCCTCTGTGGTAGGCCAACTAAATTCCCTCCCAGAAAGGCTCCTTCTGCAACAGCTAACAGTCTGTTCTCTTTTGACAAGCCAAGATATTATACCCAACATACATTCTTTCAATATTTTGCAATTTTGTAAGATAGAAAGGCCAAAATTTTTCAGCAATGAAATTACAGAGTAAGAGGTGACAAAGAGTATAAATCAAAAGACTAAGTGGAATGATTAAAAAAAATAAAAAAGTCTTAACAATGTTTGTCAATGATTTCTCTACACTAACTTTTTTGCCTTATTGACTTGCCCTGAAGGAATCAGGTTTCTAAGCCTTTAAGCACTCTGATTAACTAGCCACCCAAATACCCCACTGAGCAAAACAGGTCAGGTTCACATGGAAAGCCAACAGCATGCTCTGATGCTGGCAGGGTCTTACTGACTCCACTAAAACTGCTGGAAGGGATGCTGTGTCTTTCCCTGTTTGCTCCAATTTCCCCTGCGGTGATGGAGAGCTTTGTTGTGTTTCTTCCCTCCATTATTAATACAATAGTCTTTCTATTTCATGTAATCCATAAAAAGTGGGGGCAAAGCAAAACTGCAAGGCAAATGTCTCGTCTCATTATGTTTCCCATGTGCCATTACAGCTGCTCATCATGCAGTGCAATTTGCTCAAACAGACCCTCATAATCACATCCCTGAAATTCATAAACATGCAATACTTTATCTCAAAGAGGCCACTGGTGTTTACTAGCAAGTGTCCTCTCAAACATGCATATTTAATTGTATTTACTCTTTAGCTACAGGGGATGTCATATACCACGGTCTGAAAAATAGAGAAAGCTTGAAATGTCATGTACCAGGTGAAAATATCCCATCGCCACAGCCCCCTGGCCAGCCAACCATCTCTCTCATTTTCCTTAGTGTGACATATTCCAAAAGTACAAACACTGGAGCAATTTCATAGGTGAACCTGAAATGTAGTAATGTCCATATTTAATGCTTTCATCTCAACACTAACATATCTTTGTCCAATATTACATTACATTATAGCCACAATATACTCCAGCTTATGCATGGTAGAGTTCTGTTTCACAATACTTTCCACAGTCTTCCCTCTGATTTGACATCAAATGTCTAGAAGGAGAAATGCAGACCGCGCTTGAGAATCCATTTCCACCCACTTCAGTGAAAATAATCTTGCCCCCCTCTTCCAGGTTCAAGGCTTTGCCCTATATCCAAGAGGCACTGGGCAGAGCCAGCCCTTGGCCCTGCACAAACCCGTGTGCACGTCTAGAGGCACATGTCAAAAGTCCTATTCACAATGAACAGACAGTGCGTGAAGCTAAGCAAGTACACAAACATTCTTCCTAATCCCAAAGCAAAAAACCCCCCACACTTTAAATTTTGCATCTCTTTCTTACAGGAAGCAATGGCTCTGCCTGCTCCCAGTATAGATTGTACAAAACCTCTCTACATGAATGCAACTCCTCACTTAGTACACCTTTCATTTTATGCATTTATGCATTCAAAATGCTAATCTGTGTCTATTTTTTGTGTGTTTTTGGGAGGTAGCAAAACCAACATCATATCAGTATGATGAAATTTTATAAAAGACAGCCTCCAGGACAATGTTTAATGTCTTTCTATAAATAACTGTTGTAACCATTTGAAAAGCAGATCATTTTTCCCCCAGCAATTTTAACGTAATATCATTCTTTCATTCAGATACAGCAACTGATATTTTAGAGTGTAACTGTAAAATTATATTAAATATCAATGTATTAAATTAAAAATCTGCTACTTACATATTGGTATTTGCTGCTGATGTCAGCCAGTCTGCCGCCAATCCAACCATGTCCAATCCAGTGGAAAGTTGATTAAAATATCTAGGGTGCCCTGCACAAGATGGAAAATGTTACCAAAAGGCTGATGACTCTGAATGAAACTATTCAGTGCTGAACAGTATATTTACCTTCATATTTCTATAGAGAAGGAAGCGCTTTCAAGGTATGAAACAAAGCAAACAGCAGTAAATACATTCCTTGAAAAAGGCAGGATAATTTCTCTTCTTTCTCATTCCAAACTCAGTAAAATCAGAGTAATTACACTGAAGGCAGAATAATGAATTCCAACATTCCCTATTATCCTTTCAACATGCCTTGAAAATTAGCACATTGCTGCCTCACAAAAATAGCTGTTTGCTCCCGTTAGTGTGTCACATGTTGTCACTGGATATGGTTTTGCCTGACTAGGTTTGAAAGGCACGCATGAGACACCATCTGAAGAGCTTGCCAGGACATATAACATCAGTGATGAATGGCTAATGATTGTAATAGACAGGGCGAAATGAGAAAATGCAGTATTTTGGTGACTGCTTTGCACATGACTCAATGGCTGATGATTGTACGAAGATGGCAGGGAAGGTGGTGGTCCTTGTCATTTCTTCACTGTCAGAGTGCAATTACAAATAGCCTGGCTATTCGCAATTGTGATTTTAATCAAACGCCATGAAAACCAGCACTGCTGCCCCAACAGAATGATGCACAAGACTATACTCAGCGAGCTGATAGTCCATTTACTTGCTTAATCTAATTGGCTCCTGTTTTTTTCTAAAATCCTCCTAGAGATTTTCCTTAAAAAGATGCCTAGAGCCATTGAACTCAGGAAGCATTAAAATTCCATTTTTACTAGTTACTTTCCGCAAGCCCCTGATAAGTGGCATAATTACTGGTACAAATTATGGATGGCCCACAATTACTTAAATGCCATCCAACTCAAAGGAAGGCAGCCTCTGCTTGGAAAACACCTGTCCTGACCCTTAGACGATGTACTGTTATTGCCATCTGAGAAAACAAAAGATAGAGCAAGATGATTGAGGAAATGCAGACCCAGCACTGAGAGAAAACTTATCTTCGGTCTCCTGTGGCCTCTTATCAGGCGTGGACACATGGCTGGCAGAGCAGCACGGGGAATTGCTCCCCAGCTCCCACCCTGCAGCACACAAAGGCAGAGTAATCAGGCTGAGCAGGCAGACCAGAGCTGAGGATACGGGCAGGGGACACACATGCAAATTCCACCTC
Organism: Pardalotus punctatus; assembly: GCA_013400915.1. NCBI lineage: Eukaryota > Metazoa > Chordata > Aves > Passeriformes > Pardalotidae > Pardalotus > Pardalotus punctatus. The sequence continues at coordinate 403,779 of VZTX01009144.1, read as the reverse complement.
CCTGTGCCCTTAACCTGAGACCAGCCCCGTGCTATTGCCATCCAGCCTGATCACATTTTGCACTGAGCTCCCTCTGCCCAGTGGCAGGAACTGCAACCTTTCCCTGGTCTGTGCTGCCAACGACAGGCAGCCAAAGTCCCTGAGGCACGAAGGAATGGTGCTGAGATCCAGCCGAATGAACGGCACCTTGCTCCCTGCTCTTCACACTCTTGAGTGGGGTCGGTGACGCACACCCCGTCATCACCACCACCACAGCCTCAGTAATCCTGCTCCAGGGGCTCTGCCTGCAGACGACTGCACCTCCCCATACAGAGGAATTTTGAAAGAGATCTCCATATTTATAGCTTAGGTTCCATATCACAGCTAGATTCCAAATTTCACCTGAAAGTAACAGAAAATTAAGAGCTAAAAGCCTTTAGTAGATCTGGGCTACAGGAAGGCTCAAAGGGGATACAAAAACTCCTGTTTTGGAAATAAAGCCACACTGAAAAGCTGGGGAATCGCAGAATTTGCATCTGCAGCTGCGGCGTCTCCGCGGGTCTCTGTCTCAGCGGGTCTCTGCCATAGCCAGCCCCAGGCGACAGCCCTGTTGTCACTGCTTGTTTCTTCAAGCAAACCTCCCAGCACACCACCTGCTCTGGGAGCCGCCGCAGGAACGGGGCCGGGCGCGCACGGGATCGGGCAGCCGTGCCCTGGAGCGAGCAGCGCTGCATCGAGAGATGTCAGGACAGAGAGAGCAGGAGCTGCTGCTGCTGGGAGAGCCCCCAGCACCCACACCTGGGACACAGCCCCTTCCTCTCCATGCCCTTCCCTTCTGCAGCAAGGCTGTAACACAGAAGGGCAGGGAACGCACTGCCCCAACCTGACTCCAGCCCCTGCTGCAGGGGTTTGCCTGTCCATGTGACACCTCAATACGTGAGCAAACTCTCTGCTCTTGGCTAGATGGCCATGGAAAATTGAGGCTTTGCTTAAAATACAGGCTGCACTGGCCGGGTAAGAAGAGTTTGTAAGAGGTGCTCTGCCTGAAATACACATCCTTTGTCGAGGTTGTTCCCGAACAAAGAGGTACTGGGAAAGAGATTGTGACAGGGTGAAGAATGAGGGGAGAGGTGAAAATACGAGATTATTACTTAATGGTTTGTTTAGCAATAAGCAATGTATTCACAGATATCCCAGAGTAAACCGGGGGAGATGATGGCCAAGAACCAGGGCCAAGGCACAGGGACACCCGGGGCCTGGCTTTCCCTACTGAAGGTGTGCCTTTGCCCCACACACCCTCTCAAACACACTCCCGCCGTCACTGGTTTGAGGCATGGGCATGCCCAGCATGAACACAGCCCCTGCAGCCACAGAGAAGCGATGAGAAGGGCTGGGCACGGGCCGACAGCTCGGATAAAGGCGCAGCCAGACAGCTCGGATAAAGGCACGGCTGGCAGCACTGAGTCTGGCCGTGCTGGCAGCCTCCCTGCGCGCATGGCCAGCATCACAGCCTGCCAGGGAGCAAGGCTGGGCCAGACCCGGCTCCTTGTGCCCTTTCTGGAGTAACCAAGCCATTTTTAAAGGTTCGTATTTTAATTCCCTTGTTCGGTTTCAATTGTACAGTGCACAGTAACTGAATTTCACACCCATCTTTCCCTGCATTCGCAGTCACTGCCTTTTACATTCTGCCAGCAAGAATTCTGTCTCTGCTGGTAAGTGGGCAGATAGTGTGGCATCCCCGGGCACCCCAGCGAGCGGTGGCATGCAGGCAACACCTGGGAGCAAGACACACCTGCCCCTCGGCCGAAAAATCAGCCATCTGCCTCGTCGAATCCCCGGTCCTGGGGATCCAGCTGTGAGGCTAATCTAAGCAATACAATTTATTTTTCAATCAGCCTCCCGGGCCCCTGCAGCCAAACACCGCCCAGGAGGGGCCGTGTCCGAGGGCCTCCTGCGGCAGGAGGGGAGGCAGACGCTGCCTCCAGAAACCTCGCCATACTGTCCTTCCTCTGAGGGTAATTCCAGTGTTTTACGCCACAGCACATGCCGAAGGGCTCCCGGTATAAACCCTAGGCATTTCGTGAACCCACTCTCAGGCTGGGGCTGTCACCCCACGGTGCTGAGAAGCAGCAGCAGCCAAACGAGGTGGCTCTGCACCCCCCAGGCTGAACCCCGCCATGCCACTACATTTCACAAAACCCCCCAGCACCAGTTCTCAGGCTTCAAAAACATTATTTTCATTAAAATAAGTTTTTAAATGACAAGATAGGAAAGCCTCCAATATTTACAGAGAGGAAGAGAAACGGTTACACTGTTTCAAAGAGTCTTTTTTGGATGCACAAAATTAAACAGGTCTGTTGCGTGAGAAAAGGCTGTAACAAAAAACAACTAATGAAAATCATCTAAGAAACCCTATTTTTTGATTTCCCAGAACCACAAATCCCACATTCTACATCACTCTGTGCAAACTTGTTTCTTATGCCCTACACAGAGACATCACATAGATCACTGGACTGACCGACTTTGTTCCTGTGGATATCATTTCTCTAACTATTTATTGCAATATTTTACAGACATTTTGACAGCACCCGACTCATGCATCAAAAACATGCGGCCGGTCACTTCCACTTCTAAACGAGGAAGATTACGCAGATCCCTCACAATCATTACTGGGATCAGTCTGTTCTCTTCTCAAAACCTGGGTTTTTTTTGTTTTCCACTCAACCTCTAGTCACAAATCAGCCTTTTGTCTCTTTCAGTAATTGCTACACATTTATTTTTAAGCAATTTCTCGGTAATTCAAATTCCCACTAAGAGCTCCCCGGACTCCCTATTATTTCCCAATGACAGCCGTAATTGCGGCTCCTCTTTCTGCCTGCTCCGCCGCAGTTTATTTAAGGTGGTCCCGGTGCGGAGTCGGGCGCTTCCGCACGCCTGGGCGAGCCCCATGTCGCGTTCCCTCCATGAAGCCCACAGGGGGGCACGACTAACGGGGGACGCCAGGCAGGTAGGAGTCAACACATCCCACCTTTCCCCAGTGAAAACCAACAAATGGCCGATAAAACAAATCGGACTTCGGTTTTATTGCTTGAGCCTAAAGTTGAAACAAAACCCTCAATATTCCTGCGTACGGTTCTGCTAAATTCTCCAATTTTTATTTTACGTCCTGCAGGCGAAGTGAGAGACACGGCAAATGGCCGCCCAGAGGTCGCATTTACAGGCCGTTTACTGCGATTTTGGCTGTTAAATGGGCTGGTCCCTGGTGCCCCCCGTGCAGGGACTCCCCTCTGCCCTGAGCTCCACACCCGCCGCACCCCCGCTCTGCAGGGAGCAAGAGGCCATCGCCGGGGCATCACACGTGAAATGGATGAAACGGAACGGCAGAAAGTGGTAAAGGTGGTGCAAAGTCTGCTTAGTGGCGCACTCGGCAACTCCAACGCACAGACGCATTAATTTTAAATCGGAAAGGGTGTGCGAGGCTGCGCTGACAGCTACAGAGATGGAGCTGCTGAAGTGTTTTATCATTTTGGAAAACGATTTCTGTCTCTGCTAGAAATTGCTTGGAGCTGACAAAATACAGTTGCTGCTTCAATCTTTAACGTTTCAAGCTAAATTGAAATGACACCTTTAATCAATGGATGAGACCATACAAGGTAGAAAATGAGCATTGCTATTACCTGTTTTAATTGCATACTTCAGAGTCGTTCTGCAGTTCGATAAAATTTCTTCCAAGGTCTGTGGCTGGTCTGCTAGTTCCCAGTTATATTCCTGGAGCAGCTCATTTGGATAATGGAAATCAATAACCTTTGTTGATCTATCAAAATTTTTCACCACATACTGAAGTAAAATGTCCACAACGTCTTGTAGGAAAGACATAGTTGTTATTTCTCCATTGCATGTCGGCAGAAGATCTGGGAATGGAGAAATCTAAAAGTTAACTTCGTTTTATGACCTCATGCATAGATTTGGAACAAAGGCTTCTCCGTATAAACCCTAGGAAACCTTTATACTGTGTTTAATACAAATAGGTTTTGTTTTCATTTAATAAGCAAATTGGCAGGGTTGTATTTCAAGGAATGTTTTGAGAGATAACACGATTTAATATCCTATCTAGATTGGCCAATTCTGTCCACAGTATATTTCAGACCAATTTTTAAGACAGTGAGAGCAGGGGAAACAAGAAAAAAGGGAAAACGAATCTCAGGAGAAATAAAGATTGAGCAACAAATGCTACAAGCAGCACCTTAAAAAGTGTCATTTGCCTTGCAATAAAATAGCTTCGCGGTGACTGTCCTATGCAAGTGACTTGTTGATAATTTAATGCCTTTTTCTGAGGCAATTCTGCACGGGGTCTCTGTGTACACAAAGCTTTTGTTCAAGAGCGATGGCTCAGGCAGAGCCGGACTGTAGTGGAAGCCCCTAATTTGGGGTCCCGGGCTGCTGAGCAAACGGGAGAGTTCCTGGCCAGCGCATGTCGACGGGAAGCTAGGATCTACTCACTAGCGGAGCCGTTACCTCCAAGGTCAGAAAAGAAGAAGTGCAAAAATATCTTCAATTAAAGCAAAAGAGTAAGAGAGCGCTCTATCTCCCTCCTCCCCTCCAACCTTAATTACATCGCAGGGTCTTCAAGAGAAGGTCGCTGCTGTCAGTGCTCCTTAGAAAGAGAAAGCCGCAGACTCCAGCACGCGGGATTTTACTGCTTTGGGTTTTTCCTCTCGGGATTTTTTGTTGTTTGGGTGATTTTTCGCGGACTTGAAAAATGCCCGGCAGGGGCCGGGGTTGAGGGCGCAGAGCTCCGCCGCGCACCGGCGGGCCCCCCGCGCCTCCGCGCAACGCGGGCGAAGGCGATTTCCCGACCGAACCGCTGTTTTTCTTGCTAGTTTTAGAGAAGCAGCGTGCCCCGGGCGCGCCGTTACCTGTTGAGTGCAGAAAGGCGTAATTCACGTCCGCTTTTTGGCAGCTGCAGGGTTTTTTGTCGCAGGTACAGGTCGGCCTCGGCTCCGCTACCCCCGGGGCTGCTGCCCTGGCGCCGGTCTCCACGGGCTTCTCGGCATCTCCGTAGAGCAGGGCTTGACAGCGACAGGGACACACGGCCTCATTACCGGGGCACCGACCCTCGTCCCCCGCCCCCCCGGCCCGGGGCAGGTTCCGCGGCGCTCCGCGGGCGCGCAGCCGCGCCCCCGCCGCGGGCTACTGGGGCCTCCCTGCCCTTACCGCAGAGTTTGTTTCCGATCCCTCCTGTGAACTTCTGGGCAACCTGACACCAAGCTCTGGCTGTAAGAGAAAATCGAGCGGAGAGTCCGTGGGGACGGGCGTGGGCTCTGGGCGTCTCGTCCGACCCCCGGCTCCATTCCCCAGGACCCCCCTGCCCCGCAGAGCCCCGCGGCGCTGGCCCGCGCTCGAGCCGCCGTCGGTCCCCGCCGTCCACACCGATTCGTCCCGCCGGTCGAGCTGCCACAAAGGGGGCTCTGCCGACCGGGCAGCGCTGTCACGGCGGCTCCGTCGGGCCGGTCCCGGCCGGCCGCTCGGCATCCCCCTACCTGTGCCGGGGGTCTCGGCGGCGGCGGAGCTCTCCTCGGCTCCGAAGTGCCAGAAGCCGGAGCCGGGGCTTGCCATGGCGGAGGCGAACCGGCGGGGCGGGCGAGGAGCGGCGAGCTGCAGCCCAGGCGGCCTGAGCGAGTGTGCGTGAGTGTGAGTGTGCGGGTGTGTAAGTGCGCGCGGCTGCGCCAGGCGGCGGCAGGCGAAGGGGCGGGAGCGCCCCGGGCACGCGTGGGTGGGAGCGTCTCCCGTGGGCGCCCCCGGGGCGCGCTCCGCTGAGCTGCTGCGGCCGCGCCCCGCAGGCCCTACTTCCCGGGACGGGGCGGGCGGCTCCGCGGGAGGAGGTGCCCGCTGAGGCTGCCAGCGGCGACGGAGTCGGCTGTTCTAAGGGATGTCCGCACCGTGCACCGGAGGATCGAGGGGCGGCGG
>VZTX01009144.1:341358-397517 GCA_013400915.1 Pardalotus punctatus | reverse complement strand
GGTGGAAGGGCCCGCACGGCGCTGGGCTCCTGCTGTCCCTCCTGCTCCCGGGCGGGCAGGGGGGTCCTGGCTCCTACGGAGGTGCGGGAGGAGCCTTGCGCGACGCCGCGGCTGCGCCTGCCTGTCCCCGGAGCCCCGAGGCGCTCCCGGGGCGCCCCGCAACATTCCGAGTTGGGGTCCCTGGTGGAACCACCATCCTCGCTCCAGCCTCGAGGAGGCAGAGGGCCCGAAGGCCAGACGGGAAGAGCACGAAAACAGCTGGTCCCGTTCCCTTCACGACGTCGTTTCTGAAGGCAATCAAACCTCCCTCTTCGACCCAGCCAGGTCTCCGCGGGAGCGCGGAGCCTTTCCCTGCCGCGGCTGCCCCTCCTCTCATACAGGGGGGATTTCAAGCCCTGGCCTTGGAGGGAGGCAGGACCGCAGCACGTCAGGATGTGGCTCTGCCGAGAGCGCTGGTCATGCAGGGCCCCGACGCTCCTCGCAGCCAGGCCCTGGGGCTCCTGAGCTGTGCTCGGCCCCGGGCATCTCTCTGCTTTCTGCAGGTACCCACATGGTTACGAGGACTGTCCCACCATGGGACCTCACTGAAATATCTTAGTGTTTTAAAACACTGCCGTGGTGGGAAAGCAAAAGAAAACCAGTCTAGGCACCTCTCCATGTGAAATGACAGTCTGCTCTAGTTGCCACATCACACTGGCTTTCACTTAGACAATAACTCCAGCTTTCCCCAGCCAGAGGCTGCTGTGAGACCTTCCCTGCCTTGCTTGCTCATGCCCCAGTCCACCGAATTTTGTCGGTTCTGGGTGTAATTCAGACACAACCAACCATATCACTACTTTGTGCATTTTTATTTACTTTACCGTTTTAATAACACATGACAAAGCAACTTTAAAACAGATTTTAAAATGTTAACAATTTATAGCAAATTTTTACATTGCAGCACATTTTAATCTGGTGCACAGCCTTGTAACTAACTAGTTACAGATCAGGAAGCAATGGTTATCTGTCTCTGGGGAAAAGGCCAAATGTGCATGGGGAATGGACAAAACCCAGCCCCTGTGGCTGACTGCTGCCGCCAATTGTCACGTTTAGGAGAGCTAAGGAATGGAGTAGGATCAGGGCTTTATGCTGGCATCATGAAATTTCCCTTCTCTTGCTTTGCAGCTGGCAACATGCAATTATGAATCCTGAAAGGAAGCGCTGCAATTATCTGTGTGGTTTCTGTGAAATAAGGTCTTTTGAATAAGGAATCAGGGGAAAATTTGAACACTGTGGCTATTGCTTTTATTTTCATTTAATTTCTAGTGGAACTGATTAAGAGTGATCATTACATTTCGGCAGCAATCAACCTGAGAGTGTATTTCTATTCCTTTCTTGGTACCCCAGAGATGAAGATTCCTAAAAATCTAATGCAAATGAGAACAAAGCAAACATGATTTAAAAGTTCATCACTTAGTCACAAAGCTCAGAGGCAGAGGAGAGGTCTGGATATACTTCCCATAAGTGGACATCTCCAACATAAAGATTATACACACAATATTGACCTTTAAAACTGGCTACTAGCTTTACAGTAAAGTCAATAATGAAATAAACTCCCATAGTATGGTATCCAATTGATCGTTTATGTTCATTTTCACTAGAGAGACACTTGCCACAAAAAGGTCATCCCAAAATTTAGGCATTGTAAACTAAAATGAGCAGAAATTCCTCCATGGTGCTCCTGTAATTTTTTTTCCTGTAAAACAATTTATTAGAAACAATAACTAAGGTTTTCTGAAGGTGCATATGGGAATCTGAAAGCTTAACTAGGGAACTATAAAGTAAATCATTATTTTGATTGGATGAGAGCGATGAAATTAAAAAAAAAATGCACTGAGGAATCCAAACAAGATTTAAGCTGTTTAATGCTTAATAATTTTAGGGTGTAGCAGTGGTACACAAAAGAAAGCTGATTTTTATATTAGGGAAGAATATGCCATGTGACTGACAGTGTCCCTTTGCAATGGTGTTGGGCTGTAAACCACAGTAATTCATATTCACATGAACACACACGTAAACTTGAAACACTGAAGATTAAAAAAAAAAAAAAAGGAAACACATGGTATAAAATGATAAAAAAATTATGCTAATAAAAGCCAAATGGCAGCAGGAACAGCAGCAGCAGCTAGAACTGCTGGATAAGGCGCCGGCGCTGTGAGGTCTTCCGCAGCAGTCGTCTGTAGTCATAGGGATTATCTTCGGCTTTACTCTCTTCCAGGGGTCTTTCTGTAACCCTCGACCTAGGGATTAAGCAGAGAAGTGTTTTAGAAATTTAAGTCAAAACATTTACCTTGGCAAACACTCCTAATCGACTGCTTAACATCCACTCTTGTGGGGGGAAAATAAAAGGAGAAAGAAACAAAATCAGCTGACTTTGCTAGGCCTCTTCCTGTGCTGCACAAAACAGGCACCTCGGAACAAACACATTATATGCTAGCAGCAGATGAACACAGAAGAACAGCATGTTCTTCTATGAAGGGGACATAATAAAAGGACATAAAAATGTTGAGAGCATGGGGATGCTTTGCAGTAGCATTTGCCTGATGGTTACTGCACCAGATTTTCAGTTGGCATAAATTTGTTTGCTCTGTATTTAACCTGCCTGTGGAGCTCACTTTAAGTGTCCATCTCATTTTATTTTATTTTCAGATGGCAAGATGCATTTTGGATGCCACCTCTGACAGGCTGGAATGGTGACGTGGCATCAGCTGTTACCATGGAGCAAGATTAAAAATAAAAGACAATTATTTAAAAAGTAAATTACTCTGAAATAATTATAGAAATTTTTAGTGTTCTACACTAAAGGTACCCCCACCACTGGTCCTACACCAATGTCAAAGGTAAACTGCCAAATAAAAAATACTCAGTGCTTCACTTCTGTAGATTGAAATGGCTGCACAGTCTTTATATCCTGGTGACTCTATTCAAGATATACTGAAGTGCAGAAATGTTTATTAATTGCATTCATCTCCCCTCTGAGGTAACAGTGTTGATTTAAAAGTTACACATCTTTTGTTTCACTATGCCTACTTAGGCTGCAATCAGAGCAGCACACAGTAAGGGGTGAGAAATTCCTTTTAGCAATATCAGTAGCAAAACTTTCATTCACCTAAACCAGATCTCAGGGTGACAGATTTTGTGTAATTGACCACCTTAGAAATGCAACATTTTCTAATGGTTGTGAACTACATGGTAATACCCTGATATTCCTTTTAATTACACATCTTCACAACACTTTACTGAAACTCATTTAGATCCTACAGGAAAAAAAGGCCAGAAATGAAATACATAAGGGGCACAAAACATTCTACATTCCAAATGTTCTACAGACCTCTTCTCTGTTACTAAAGACATATTTTCAAATTCAGCTGTCATTTCAGGCTTAGTGTTTCCCTTAAGACTTTGACCTAGATAGTTTTCCAAGCCTTTTTTACATTTAGGAACATGCAAGAAGATACAAATATATTAAGATATATAGACATGAGTTTGCATGTGCAGTATGTGTGGGTGCATTGGCAAGAGTGAGAATATGAATTTCCTTAGCCTGGCAGAGGTCACCCTCTATGAAGTCTATGTGGGAAGAGAGGAAGTCGAGCGAACCCTCCCTTCAGGGCTTTTCTCCTGGCTGTCCACTTTGGCGAGGTGCATGCAGGCTACAGGCACCTGTGCTGCTACAGGACAGCAGGAGAAGGAGGCAGTCAAGCTGGACTCTTACCTGCAGAAAACGTGTGGAAAGTCTGGCGTATGTCCACCCTATTTAAAACCTAACTAATCAGAAATACAATTTTTAGGTTCTGCTTCAGTTTAATTTTATTTTAGATCAGAGATGCAGAATGTCTGTCCATCTGGCCCTTGGGAAACCAAAAACTAGCAGGTAGGCTGAACACCAATCACACTGGCATTTATCCCTCCTGCATGGAGAATATTTCTTATATTTCCATTTTAAGATGGGAAATTTTCAGCTATATGTTTTACAAGTTAATTTGGCAAAATTCTATGACTAAAAGAATAGATTTATGTCTAATCTGAAAGCGTATTTCTTTTCAATAATCTTTTGAATACCTCAACAAGGATATACAATATTTATTTCTTCCTGTTACTATTTTGTGTGAATTACCGCTCAGAAGCTCTTAAAATGGAAGTCCTGCGCTCAATTGGGTGTCTCTTCCTTCTTGTGGTAGTACTGCTGTCCTTGGAGGTGGAGTCAGTAGATGAAATTTCTTGGTAGTAGAGATCTATATCTAGCACTTTGCTTAGACTGTCAAAAAATAAGAACACTAAGTTAATAGTTTAACTTTTCAATATTATTTTCAACATACAAACCCAAGGCAACTGAATAATCATTATTAGTTCTGTTTATGTGTTGAGGATCTAAGGAAAAATATATATAGACACAAAAAATCAGTCTCTAAAGTGTGACTGCTGTACAATGTAGATATTGAGAATTTTGAAATGCTAAAGACTTTTATATATTCATAAAGGAGACACAGATGACTGAAATTGGTTGGGTTTGCCATTAGACGCAGTGGAGAGGCATTTTTATGGTATAATTCATCTGGCCTGTTTTAGATATCTCTTTGAGCAAGAAATGAATCATTTTTGTAAAGATAACTATTTTTTTCTCTGAGTACAAGAAGCGAGTCTAAAGCAACTAGTACAGATATCGGTGTCAATAATGCAGATATCTCTTATTTTGTTAGGTGAATGCTGTCCAGGGTATTATATATACAGAAAAAAATCAATCCAAACATCAGTTTAGAATAGCTAAGGAAAAAAATAATATCTGAAAAAGAAACTGAAGAGAGAAGTTCAGAATTCAATCCTCACATTGGTAGAAACTGGAAGCAATTAATTGATTTCACTTGCTATGTTCCACCAATATGGAGGCAGCACATGAAAGAAGATGCAGTCAGGGAACTGGTTAACTCTGACTTAAGATGAGCGAAACCTAAATGAGGCCAGTGAGAGAAAACACTAGATTTTGGTGTGTTAGTGTTTTTTGTTTTTTTCCCCTAGGCTGGAGTCAATAGGTGTGAAATTTTTTCAGGACCCAAATGACATCAGAAAAAAAGCTGAAAGACACCAAACATGGGGGACATGGACATAAGGTCAATCCTTTAAGCTGCGGCATAATCAAGTGCAATTTAAACTGTGGTTGAATGAAGCTCAGTGCTGGGATCACATTTTATATAGATGTAATGCCATGCCACACCCTTTAAGATACATATTTTAGCTCCGGAGTTTGTATTCTGCAACCTCAGCTGAGCAGCATAGTGCAGAGAGCCCATTCATCTGGTGTCTGTGAGCAGGCTGCCATCGCGCCACAGCGGTGCCACTGAGAGGGCAGCAAAAAAAGCCTCCGTATAGAAACACAAATAAAATAAAGCTATGGTGTATGTCAGGAGCTGTGAACCAGGTCTACAGCACACTTAAGGATTTAAGATACAGAAGGGCAGAATATACCTATTGCTTCCTTCTTTCCTGCTGAGATCCATCAAAATAGGTTAGTTACACTGTGAAGAAAACACTTCTAGTTCAAATTTCAAGGTCTACTCTTCTTTAGCTGTTATTAATAGTTATTTTTAAATTTTTTTATTATCTATTTCCAAAAACTCATATATTTTTAGGAGAAAATTTTGACAGTCTGTATTTTTGCTAACAAAAAAGAACTGGTTGCCCATTTGGTTTGACTAGAATTTTAAGCACTTTCAATTATTTTCTGTGTCAGAACTATCTTTGATGTGGACCTTATCTTAACTTACTATAATGCTTGTTTTACCATGGTAAAGGGCCATATTTTAGGAAAACTGAATGACTGAATTCTGTAATGGATTTTAGTCGATGAAAATTGCATATTTTAACTTTGTATACATGTCCTCCTGGGAATCGCCATTCTTTTTCCAATGCTTTGTTCTCCCAGTTGAAGTACAATTAAAAATTATTCTAGAGTACTAGAATGACAATAGTGAGATAATGAAAAAAATTACCTTTCTTTTCTTGGTTTCCGTTTTTCATCTTGTATTGATTTCTAAGAAAATACAAAGTAATTAAAAATACTAAAAGAAAAGCTTATGCAAACATACAGTTCATCAGTGTTAGTTGGGACAGTGTTGCGTCTTTTTCATTAAAAGAAATTATAGAGAATGAGCAAGTGTCGCAGAAAGATCTCTTTTAAGACCCTTTGAGACTAAGAATGAGATTAGCATTGTTGCTCCCGAATTTGTTGCCATACTGTGAAAAAAAGCCAAAGTAATGATGATCAGAACAGAAACTTTCAAATAGCTATAGCTGTTTTAATGACATTGACATCACTATCTCACTGAGGCAAATTTACTGTGATGCCATGAGAATTCCTTGAATAGAAGCAATGCAGTGGGAGGAGGCATAATCCTGTTCTCATGCCAACATAGCCTTGACACAGGTTTTAGTAGAATAAAATGGACAAAGGCCCCATTTAAAAACAGTATACTCGGTGGCAAAAGAACCTTTAGGATACAAGATTTCTAAAAATGCAGAGGAGAGAAGATTCATAGGAAATGTGAAAAATATCTTCTCTCTAATAGAGTTCTATCCCTACAGCCAAAACAATGCTATGTTGCAGCATCTAACACATCACACTTCAAAGGCAGTCTTTTTAAGTGCAGATGGTCTTAATTGTGTTTCTTGCAAATGAGTGAAAACTTATTAGAATTAGTGACTGTAAAGTCACTGAGAATCAGAAATCCTGATGGACTTCAGTATGCAGGCAAATGACCGTGACATATAATTCCAAAATGATAAGCTGATTTAAAGAAATACACCCCAAAGTAAAATTCTAGTGCCTTATAGGAACAATGGGCTATTGTCAGGCTTCATTTACACCTGTATACCCCTTCAGGTCATTTGATATGCAAGGAGATGAGTGAAAATGCAAGGTGTCTAATTAATGTCTGTAGCATGATGTGAGAGAAATACCTGATTTTGCAGAAGATAGAGATTATTTTTTTAAATGCACTCATATTGTGTTTCTTCACTTTCATGTGATCTGGGCTTGATAATAATCTGTGAATGCCTGAAGGTCACAGAGACTTTTAATAAGGTAGAAAATCTGTAATAGCTGGGAAAGCTGACTGCCCTCTAAAGCTGACTACCATCTAAAGTTAGAGCTTAATGACTTACCCAAGGTCTAAGAATTTAAGAACTAGTAGGTCTCCTTTCTAAGCTTCAGTGTATAGATATTTACATTGAACCTTTCCTTGACCAGTGAGTTTCATGTCAGGAAGACAGCCTTCTCTTTTTCACACCTTATTGAAAATACAACTCATTGAAGGTACTATTGATTAATACCTTGAAAAGCTGCTGCTAAAAATTTGATTAAAAATTTCCTGGCATTACTGCAATTTTTGTTTGTATTGATATCATGGCTGTTTTCTGATATGGAGCTGGCCATGTAACAAATTAGCTCTCAGAAAATACTATGTTCCTGGCTCTGTAGTCTTAGCTTTCTAAATAGGCATTTACTTCAGAATTATCCTTCTCCTCAGAAATTTCCTAATACAGATTCTGTGTCATGCCTTTCATTTCAGTCCTTTATCTCACCAATCTTGCTTTCTCAAAAGAGATTTTATTCTTATATGCAAGTTTATTTTTAAGAGTGTAATTTCTTTTCAGAATATCCCCATTCCAAAGCTGTGCTATTTCAAAGCTCCAGAATAAAACATAACTGTATTTGTCTTTTTTTGGTATGCCAGACACAACTGTCCCTGAAGGCCCTGGTGACACCTTCTGTTGAAAGGAGAAGCAATTGCTATGGTTAGTTTATTAGCTGGGTTCTCACCGGCTGTTAAAATAGGTCACTAAGATACAGGCACCTCGAGCAAATCAGTTTAATTGCTTTTTTTGTTGGAAGTGCTTTCTGAGCTGCTTTTACATTTTCACTCTTTCTGCTTACTTTCTTGCTTTTTTTCCTATATTTAAGGGCACTGAAGTCAAGAGGGGAAAGCAGCACTCAGTATCTGAACTTGGACCAAAGGCTATATATAGAGACACTCAAAGCCATTAGTCTCCTGAGCTGTTGGTATTTGCCAATGCCTTCATAATCACAATCTGACACATTTGTAAAGGAAGTTACAGTGTGCATACTAATACATCTTATTTTAGTATTTGCTCTCTCTGCAAGATCAAGCACTAATTTAGATGCTCAAAATAGCTCCAAACAAACCTGTGACTCTCCTGGTTCTCTCCTGTGACTTACAAAGAAACTATGGAGACAGGGCACTTGATTTGGGTTTTGAAAATGCACATGCTGCTTATGCATATAATGGAACTACATATGTTTAGGTACAAAAGTAAATACTGGTCTGAAATAGCTCCCCAGTCTGGGTAACTTGTACTTCAATTTCAAGTCTTGTTTGAAATGTGAAGTTTGTGGCCTGTCTCCTTTCAGCAGGACACAGGTTTCATGCTGCATTAGAAAAGAATAATGGGAACTGGGCAATCAGAAAGACAGTTTAGGTGGGAATTATCTAACAGTTTTAGCCCACAAAAGCTTCCTAAACTCACATGTATTAGAGTGTAGTACGTGGAGTCTTCTGGATTATTTAATGTCTTGGGCTTCCGTGGCCTTCTTGGAGGTCTCTGCATTGGGCGAGAGTCTTCAACTTTGGCCACAACTGTAAAAAAAGCAGAAGATAGCAATGCTTATTTCTTCCCAAAATGGGAGGCTTTTGGAAAAACAGGAGAGAATTTCACCAGAGAGAAAATATTCCACATAGCCACTTTTACTGCTTGCAGTAACTCAAGAAAGCAACAGGTTTGGACATTTTCATCATCAGAGAATGGGTTTATCCCTTTGAGTTCTGACCGCCCACAGGGAAAAATGCGATATAACAAATGGCAGGCTGGAACATCCTGAAGGTCTGCCTGGCCCAGGCCTCTTCTTCTGGAAAGGGCTGATGCTCCACATCCAGAAAAGGGCTCTGAAGGGTAATGGCTACTGTGAGGCTACTGTCTTGTAATGGGGACCTGTGTGGCAGGGATGATGGTTTTTTTCAGACTCAAGTCAATCTGTAAGGTGCTGAATGAGGGAACTAGCATTAGGCCTCTGTTTCAGAGGTTGGTCCTCTACATTATCATAGTGAAGATTTTCTTCAAGGTCTCCTGCTGAGGCTTTTCATTTCAAGCCAAATCATGTGCCACTGGACACCACAGCATGTCCATTGCATCCAATGTAGTCTATATTAGTGTACTCAAATTCTGGTCTCCATTTCTACAGAAACTTTCTGCAAATGTGAAAAATGCTTTCACTCTAATAGGAATGAAATCAAGATTTTAACACAAAATAGAACTACTGTCCTCTGACAGTCTCCCAGTTCAGAGTTAGACACTGACTTGCAGATTACATTGGTTGGCACATAGGGAACTAGAAAAATATCATGAGTATTTGCTTAAAAATCTATATGCAATTCTGACAGTGCTGATATAGGGCTGCTTGGGTTCATAGGCTGTTTGTCACAAAGACAGCAGAGAGCACAGGGTTCCTAATCCCTGTTCTTGGAGACCACAGAACTGACCCTGGAGGGACAAGGCACCACAAATGTACAGCCTGGTGAGCATGGACTCCTTCCCTTCCACTTCAGCTGTAGGAAAAGTTAATGGGGGGCAGCAATTCCTTCATGATGAAGGAGAAGAGGGCTGCACAGCAGCAGAACACCAATGATAGAGATGGGTCATAGGGACACATACAGGGTGGGGAATGAAGTCACACACAGCACAAGGTTGAGGATTGAGGAACAATGAACCGAATGTATAAGGTATATTGTGTTATCCAGTGAGGTTTAATCTTGTCCTTGTCCCATCACAGATATGCATGGGAAAAAACATCTCCTTATTCATAAATTTATATAGTGTGAGGTTGGAATGGGGATCTAGATCCCAGAAAATTACTAAAGTGCATTCTGCTGGTATAATCCTTTCACAGGAAGCAACTTTAACTCCATAACCCAGATGTGTTTGACATGTGATTGAGTCCTAGAAGGAAGAATGTATTTTGTTCCCCTATGACCATCAGAAACCCTTTTACATGATAAAAATAAAAACTTTCCCATATACAGCAGACATCTTTTTACTTCAGCAGGTAGCACAATCATTTAAAATGAGAAGCGATCAGTAATACATCAGTGTTGACTCCTGCAAAATTAGCTGTTTAAGTTTTTTGTTATGTGTGATAAATAAAGGCTTGTAAAGGTCATGGATATACAGAGGAGCCAGAATGAATAATGTTAATTTAAACTGTATTTGGATAATGATTACATTTATTGTTTTAGTTTCTTATCTGAAATGCAGACTGCTTCTTCTGTAATGAATGAACAAGCATCTTTGTAACATTTTGCACTTAAGAAAACAGTGGTGTTTTTCTAAGCCAGGTTACAGATAGTTCATGTTAAACAATGAATTTTAGATGCAATAAATTAATTTCAGTAACCCGTATTAAATATAAGTGGCAGTCCTTGATTGCAATAGATATAGCAGGCTTGACTGTGCTCTTAATATGGGCTGTTGCTACCTTGCTGCATTTCAAATGGGCCACCTGGAGTTATCTGACTTTCCACTTGTGAGAGAGAAGAGGCATATCTTCCCTGTTTTACTTTTAAACACAACAGGAGTCGAAAGTGGAAACACTGCCTTAAAAACATCCCTTAAAATTCAGTGCTGTTGAATAGGAACACCTAACACCCTGTCTGTAGGACATTTTCAAAAATTTTATCGAAGACCATGACAGCATGAAAGTCTGAAAAAAGAAATGAAGCCAGTCTGGGGGCTCTAGGTAAATCCCAGTGAAAAGGCTCTCATAATGTCTAAAGATTTTTTACTGTCCCCTAAGAATTCATCACTGTGTATACTGTTACATTATTTAATTCATCAATGTCAAACAAATAAAACATTATTGTATTCTAGATTACAATTATTCCAACTGAAATCACTTGTATACTTCTTGTGTGTGTGCTCTGCAAAGAAGACTGCTTTTTACATTCAAAAAATACTATTTTGACAATGATAAAGGTTTCAGTAAAAAAAGCTTTTCATCTCAGCTCTTGTGTTGGACATATGTATAAGCTGTGCAGAAGAATTGAGGGGACAGAAACACAATGCTGGCGCAGGCAGCCTTCTAAGCTTGGATCTCTACTATTCCTTATTAAATATAGGACTGAAAATGCATTTCTGAGTTTTGGCTCCAAATTACACTGTAAGGTTTTGCTTTTTTTGTTTCAGCAGAAAGTGAAGCTGTGAATTCCTTTTGCACTTAGATTTGTGTGTTCACTGCTATTGCAATTCAGCAGATGTGGTAGTAACTTGTAATGGATAATACAAAGTAAAATTTGCTTTTTTAATTAGTTTCTGATGAATATAGAAATCATTTACTTAGTAAAATTGAAGGTTGGGGATACAAATTAAATACACAAGTCTGATAAACAGCGAGTTTGATGTGTTTGTTTTCCAGATGGACTACACCTTTCTGCAGCAGACAATGAAGCAGAAAGGAGGAGTGAAATAATTAATTTATTAACAGGGCAATTATGTTGCTTCTGTATTCCATTACAAATAAAAGGTTTTTATTGACATCCAGTCTCTCCATAGTAAAATATCTCATAGCGTATTTTTTCTTAAGACTTCAAGTATCTCTAGCAAGATCTGGCTGTGTGCTTTATATGTAAAAGGAAAACTGATATTTCTCTTCTAACAGGCATTTAAATAGATATTTTACAACACTGGTACAAAAACCATTTACACAGCAGCTGTCAAAGCACTTTGGAAGTGTCAGGTTGGGGCTATCATCCCTATCCTACCAGAAGGGTAAATGAGATGCACAAACCAAGACCCATTGAGACTTGCTTAAGGTTACATCATAGTCATTAACAGAGCTAAGGAGCTGGACTGAAGGACTTGCTGAGACTCCCATCCCTGCACCCAGCCCACAACTTGCTGTTGTATCTACCCGAAGAGGTGCTGTCTGTGCTGGGACACACGCCTTGGGAGCAATGTGTAGGAGAAACTGGAAACTTCGATGCGACACAGACATTCTTTTTTAAAGAGTTCACCAGGAGAAAGACACTGATTAACAGGTTGAAAGGGGGGATTTTCCTCTTCAGACTTCCTAAGGGTATCCAGTCAGTACTTGGTGAGTCAAAAAAAAGAAAAAGGAGGTTTTCCTCTCATGACCTAGATGCTTTGCTTTTGACAGTGAATGTCAGCCATGCCCTAAAACATCCCCAGGAATTTAAATCTCTCTCCTGCCCAGACTGTCAAAGCATACATTTGATCCAGTGATGATAACAGAAGTTAAAGTTGTTCTCCATGAGAATGAATGAAATAGAGAGTTAAGGGTCAGGAAAGGCATGTGAACACTGTGGCTGCCAGATAACATTAAAGAAGGTTTAGTAAATCTAAGAAGAATTCTTTATTCCCATCAGTATCTCAGCTAGCTCATTTAGCATTGCCACAAATGTTCCTACCTAAGTTGCACACACACTACTTTCATACTCAGCCCTCACTGAGCTCCAAATATGCTGAAATGTGTATACAATACATATGTGTATCCTGAACACCACCACAAACTACAGGAACTGAGGAGAGCTGCATGTGCTTGAAACGTTCAAGGATGAGGAAGAAATGCTTGAATAAAGATGAGTCAGTATCAACAGCCCTGTAGGTTGAACTGTGTCTGCACGTTCTGACATACAATGATAAGCTTGGAAGACAGCAATCTCGAGGAATCAACATCTGTGGAGGCTAATGTAAATTAACTATGACTTACAACAGATTTTATACTGAAGACTGGAGAAACAGTGTGGTTACAGCTGTGATAAACATCTAAGGGATTAAAGGCCTCTATTTATTAGGCCATCTGGAGATACAGGCAAAGACATCTTCAGATCATTTAAGTGAAATGTTACATGTTTGATTTAGAGTTGTTCCACATATTATGGAGACAGAAGTATAAAGCCAGGCTCAGAATGAAGCAGGAAGGGAAACAAAAGGAAAAGGAGTGATTGTATAGGTTTTGTAGAGAGAGTTGGAAGTAATCAGAAAAAAAAGAAATACAGCAACTGGAATTCCAGGACTTGATAATGAGAAGCTAACAGGTATTACTGCTTACATCATTTATGTGCATACCTTTTTACTGTTCTAATTGTACACAGCATAAGAATGTAACTACTCATGTTTGGAATTTGCATAGAGAAAAGTACTGCTCTTCAACATTCTGGTTAGTAACTTTTAGGTATTTTTAATTCATGGGATGTTTAACACAGCCAGATTTGGAAATTACAGTTGATGGCTGCAAATTCTTAGCAATCTGGAAAAAACCAGAGGGATTACTCTGGCACAGACCTAGAAGTAGAAACTGCAAGAGACTGAGAACTTTCTGATTGCGTACAGCAGAGGCTGAGAGCATTTGATCTCTCACACCTAAGTCCCACAGCCCCACTGAGGGAAAGAGTTTCAGTCTCTGGCCCACACTAATACAGAATCACAGAACCATATACACTGGAAAAGACCTCTAAGATCATCAAATACAGCCTTTGACCACCTTGCCATCTAGATCATGGCACTAAGTGCCACGTCTAGCTGTTATTGAAACACCTCTAAGGATGGTGACTCTACCGCTACCCTGGGAAGTCCATTCCAGTGCTTAACCACCCTTTCAGTGAAGAAATTCTTCCTGAGGTCCAACCTGATCCTCCCCTAATGCAGTTTGAGGCCATGTCTTCTCATCCTGTCACTGGGTGCCTGGGAGAAGGGGTCAACCCCCACCTGGCTACAACCTCCTTTGAGGCAGCTGTAGAGTGATAAGGTCACCCCAAGCCTCCTCTTCTCAGGCTAAATACCCCCAGGTTCCTCAGCTGCTCCTCATAGGACTTGCACTTCAGACCCTTCACCAGCTTTGCTGCCCTTCTCNTATTACTGCTTACATCATTTATGTGCATACCTTTTTACTGTTCTAATTGTACACAGCATAAGAATGTAACTACTCATGTTTGGAATTTGCATAGAGAAAAGTACTGCTCTTCAACATTCTGGTTAGTAACTTTTAGGTATTTTTAATTCATGGGATGTTTAACACAGCCAGATTTGGAAATTACAGTTGATGGCTGCAAATTCTTAGCAATCTGGAAAAAACCAGAGGGATTACTCTGGCACAGACCTAGAAGTAGAAACTGCAAGAGACTGAGAACTTTCTGATTGCGTACAGCAGAGGCTGAGAGCATTTGATCTCTCACACCTAAGTCCCACAGCCCCACTGAGGGAAAGAGTTTCAGTCTCTGGCCCACACTAATACAGAATCACAGAACCATATACACTGGAAAAGACCTCTAAGATCATCAAATACAGCCTTTGACCACCTTGCCATCTAGATCATGGCACTAAGTGCCACGTCTAGCTGTTATTGAAACACCTCTAAGGATGGTGACTCTACCGCTACCCTGGGAAGTCCATTCCAGTGCTTAACCACCCTTTCAGTGAAGAAATTCTTCCTGAGGTCCAACCTGATCCTCCCCAATGCAGTTTGAGGCCATGTCTTCTCATCCTGTCACTGGGTGCCTGGGAGAAGGGGTCAACCCCCACCTGGCTACAACCTCCTTTGAGGCAGCTGTAGAGTGATAAGGTCACCCCAAGCCTCCTCTTCTCAGGCTAAATACCCCCAGGTTCCTCAGCTGCTCCTCATAGGACTTGCACTTCAGACCCTTCACCAGCTTTGCTGCCCTTCTCTGGACTCACTCCAGCACCTCTCATTTCACAGAGTCTGGTGACCTGGGATTACTGCTTTTTAAGAGAAGATATTTAAGGAAAATGGCTGTAATCCACTTCCATGATCTCCCAATTCTTATGCTCTGCCATGGATCTGAGCAACTCCCAACACAGATTCCTGGCTGTATGGTGCCCAAAGGGCCACTCCAGTAGCTGAGAACCACCAGACAGCAGTGCCTGACTGTTTTTCTCCAGTCTCATGTTTCAGCGTTCCCTGGCTGACCACTCACTTGCGAAGAAGAAAGTCTGGCTGGTGAACACTGCTCTGCTCACCCAGGGCTACACAGGCTCCCTTTTCCTTGCAAAGTCTGTCCATTAAACTTCTATTAATAGTGCTTCAACAGCCTACAGCAGGAGGAATCCTGGATGAAAACCCTGCCTGTCTCATTGCCTAATTCAGCTGAAAAGGACCTCAGCTGCACTGGGATTCCTCATACCACGTAAATTTTATTCTAAAGATAGAAAATTCTCTTCCTGAGATTTTGTACTTGAACTGTCATTTAATAAGTAGAAGGATGGGCACTATGATTCATCTGGAAAACAAAAATTGCTTCCATAATAATCTAGTTCCCCTTACTTCGGGCTTTAATCTCAAAAATCTTGACAGCAGCCACTTGTGCATCTGTTCTGACACCACAGTGTCCCAAGGCTCACTAGCAGTCCAAAGGTGCAGTTCTGGGGTGCAGCCATTACATTTGGTTGAAAGTATGTAAGCAAGAAAATATAACCTACTCAGAGCCACAGGGAATTTTGTTTCTTCCAGGAGCCTTGTGCAGCTTGCTTTATGCATTTTATAAATACAAAGAAATTCATTTAAGACCAACTTAACCTTGTGGATTTCAAATTAATTTAACCTTTCACTCAGATGTTCTTTGAGCTGCAAGCTTTGCATTTTTATTAAAAACAAACAAACAAACAAAGAAACAGTTTTAAAAATGTGAACATTTGTCACAGTATGCCATCAGCTGTCCCTCAGTTCCTCGCCTTCTATGGGTAGCAATTTAATAAAATATTTTGATCAGAAGAAGAAGTAAGTTCTCATGCTGCATAACGGCCACCTACCCATAGAAAAATGCAGCCAAGGTTTCCTATTTAGCTATACAATTCACATGCTAGATCTGTAAAACAAAATATAAAACTAGTGAAGCTGATGAAAAAGTGTAAATAAATGTAAATGACCAAAGTNGGCTCAGAATGAAGCAGGAAGGGAAACAAAAGGAAAAGGAGTGATTGTATAGGTTTTGTAGAGAGAGTTGGAAGTAATCAGAAAAAAAAGAAATACAGCAACTGGAATTCCAGGACTTGATAATGAGAAGCTAACAGGTATTACTGCTTACATCATTTATGTGCATACCTTTTTACTGTTCTAATTGTACACAGCATAAGAATGTAACTACTCATGTTTGGAATTTGCATAGAGAAAAGTACTGCTCTTCAACATTCTGGTTAGTAACTTTTAGGTATTTTTAATTCATGGGATGTTTAACACAGCCAGATTTGGAAATTACAGTTGATGGCTGCAAATTCTTAGCAATCTGGAAAAAACCAGAGGGATTACTCTGGCACAGACCTAGAAGTAGAAACTGCAAGAGACTGAGAACTTTCTGATTGCGTACAGCAGAGGCTGAGAGCATTTGATCTCTCACACCTAAGTCCCACAGCCCCACTGAGGGAAAGAGTTTCAGTCTCTGGCCCACACTAATACAGAATCACAGAACCATATACACTGGAAAAGACCTCTAAGATCATCAAATACAGCCTTTGACCACCTTGCCATCTAGATCATGGCACTAAGTGCCACGTCTAGCTGTTATTGAAACACCTCTAAGGATGGTGACTCTACCGCTACCCTGGGAAGTCCATTCCAGTGCTTAACCACCCTTTCAGTGAAGAAATTCTTCCTGAGGTCCAACCTGATCCTCCCCAATGCAGTTTGAGGCCATGTCTTCTCATTCTGTCACTGGGTGCCTGGGAGAAGGGGTCAACCCCCACCTGGCTACAACCTCCTTTGAGGCAGCTGTAGAGTGATAAGGTCACCCCAAGCCTCCTCTTCTCAGGCTAAATACCCCCAGGTTCCTCAGCTGCTCCTCATAGGACTTGCACTTCAGACCCTTCACCAGCTTTGCTGCCCTTCTCTGGACTCACTCCAGCACCTCTCATTTCACAGAGTCTGGTGACCTGGGATTACTGCTTTTTAAGAGAAGATATTTAAGGAAAATGGCTGTAATCCACTTCCATGATCTCCCAATTCTTATGCTCTGCCATGGATCTGAGCAACTCCCAACACAGATTCCTGGCTGTATGGTGCCCAAAGGGCCACTCCAGTAGCTGAGAACCACCAGACAGCAGTGCCTGACTGTTTTTCTCCAGTCTCATGTTTCAGTGTTCCCTGGCTGACCACTCACTTGCGAAGAAGAAAGTCTGGCTGGTGAACACTGCTCTGCTCACCCAGGGCTACACAGGCTCCCTTTTCCTTGCAAAGTCTGTCCATTAAACTTCTATTAATAGTGCTTCAACAGCCTACAGCAGGAGGAATCCTGGATGAAAACCCTGCCTGTCTCATTGCCTAATTCAGCTGAAAAGGACCTCAGCTGCACTGGGATTCCTCATACCACGTAAATTTTATTCTAAAGATAGAAAATTCTCTTCCTGAGATTTTGTACTTGAACTGTCATTTAATAAGTAGAAGGATGGGCACTATGATTCATCTGGAAAACAAAAATTGCTTCCATAATAATCTAGTTCCCCTTACTTCGGGCTTTAATCTCAAAAATCTTGACAGCAGCCACTTGTGCATCTGTTCTGACACCACAGTGTCCCAAGGCTCACTAGCAGTCCAAAGGTGCAGTTCTGGGGTGCAGCCATTACATTTGGTTGAAAGTATGTAAGCAAGAAAATATAACCTACTCAGAGCCACAGGGAATTTTGTTTCTTCCAGGAGCCTTGTGCAGCTTGCTTTATGCATTTTATAAATACAAAGAAATTCATTTAAGACCAACTTAACCTTGTGGATTTCAAATTAATTTAACCTTTCACTCAGATGTTCTTTGAGCTGCAAGCTTTGCATTTTTATTAAAAACAAACAAACAAACAAAGAAACAGTTTTAAAAATGTGAACATTTGTCACAGTATGCCATCAGCTGTCCCTCAGTTCCTCGCCTTCTATGGGTAGCAATTTAATAAAATATTTTGATCAGAAGAAGAAGTAAGTTCTCATGCTGCATAACGGCCACCTACCCATAGAAAAATGCAGCCAAGGTTTCCTATTTAGCTATACAATTCACATGCTAGATCTGTAAAACAAAATATAAAACTAGTGAAGCTGATGAAAAAGTGTAAATAAATGTAAATGACCAAAGTAATTATAAATAGGTAAATACCCCACATGATTTAAAAAGCACCTAAAGCTCAACAATCCCTGCCTTCATAAGAGTAGGACAGGAAAAGTAGCCATAGAGGGAAAGCTGCAGTAAAAGCATATCCTGCTGTATATAAGTGCGTATAAATCCTACTGTAACACATAATGTAGGCAGGAAGACTGGAAGACTCCTCCCTGTTAATAAGGCAGTGGATCACCACATCTACCTGCTTCACTTTAGCAGTGCATTACCTCAAATCTTTGGGGGTTTTTGTAGTTATTTTACTATATTGCATTCAGGAAGAAAGTACAATATCCAGAATGTTGGCAACTCCTGTGTTTTAAATAGTACAAACCTGAATGTACTGAACACAGGCATATTGTTACTTAAATATTCCCTACATCTAGTTAGATCATGTTTGCTATAATAAACATCTACTTAAGACAATGCAGCTTTGTGATAAAGCTGGTTTCCAACTGGCTTAAAGGCAAACTGGGGAATTATTGTAGTATATTGTCTTCACTACCCTGTGCATTGGTCATAGCTGCAAAAGAAACGGTTTTCCTGTCATGTGAATTGTGTTCTAATGTAGAAAATGAAAGTTCACATTCCACACCAGGAAAGGTTTTTCAGTGGACTGGTTAGCACACTGGAAAACTTCTGCACTGTGGCAGCGCAGGGTTTTACAGCAGCACGACATTTTCAGAGATAAAGGGAAGTGAAGTGGCTGACTGGTCACCCCTTTAGTCAGGGTTGGATGCACAGGTGACAAACCCTGACAAGATTTTGTCTCCCGTAAAGTTACTTAAATTAACAGCAGTGTGAAGGGTAGATTTCACTGCATTTTGCACATAGCAGGAACATAATGGTACATTTTCACCTGGCTCACTTGTGCAAGTGATGAGATCTTTTAAGGGATAAAACAGGGATTTGTATATTCCCTTTCCCTCTATCTACCTCTTTTCTTTAGCTTCTGTTGGAAAATGTGTTAGAACCAAGAGTTATTTTCCAAAGCACGCATTTTTAATTTCTCACGTTTATTTTGTCAAAATCATCAGTATTTAATGGAGAACTCAGTACAAACCCATTAATGATAATCACAAACATTGCTCTGTCTTATGAAAGATCATGGCACTTAGTTTTCCATTTCCAATTTCTTTTCTCTTGCAGACTTTGGTCTTTGAAACAGGCTGAACTACACAGATTACCTACCAGCAGCCAGTTTACCCTTAGAGGTGTAAACACCAAGCCCTCATTTTAGCAGCTTGCCCATTTGAGAGGACTCCAAAGTGGGATTGAAGTACTTTTAAGGTCTTTTTAATGTAGTTGTGGGAACAGAAAGAAGTTTTATCACACATGACAACTGAATCCCCAATGTTATAATGAAAATAGCACAGCTAGCTCTGGGCAGCCAGAGACAGTTCTAGATCTTATCCCAGCTCTTCCCCAGAGGCAGTGCAGTGGGCTCGCACAAGCCCTGCTGCAGGAATGGAGACAAAGCCAGTTATCTGCCACATCTGCAGCCCGGGTCATGGGCTGAGAAAATTCCCTGTTACATCTATTCCAACAGAACAGGTTGGAGCAGCTTGGCCAGTTCTTTGTGGTCCTGTTGGTGGGGCACAGGTTTTAATGACTGGCATGCTCAGGATCCCATGTCCTCTATTCTCCCAGTACTCTTCCCCACTGCCACCCAAGCTGCTCCAAGCATGCTTGCATTTTGGGAACCTTCACTGACCATGTTAATTGCAATATAAATAACTCTGGAGCGTATTTCTAGACATCACACCCTCTTAAGTGTGTGAGTTAAATGGATACTGAATATTAATAAAACTCTACTTGAAATTTTAAGGACATATCCACCAACATGGGTAGGAGTTACAGGTTTTGAATAACCTCAGTTGCATTTGTGGATAGCTAAAAATTTACTCAGCATATATGTTATAGACTTTAGTAAATACTTTGGCATATTACCTAAAAAACTGTTTTGTTTTTAAACCATAGTCCCATATCCTACCAATAGCACACACAGTTGAGTGACACATGAGTTAAAAAGAGCCAATATGGAATTTTTACCAAATAAAAATATTCCTAGAGATTCTATGTCTAGGTCTCACAAAGATTCATTCAGCAATCCTAAGCAGCACTGAAACAAAACACCAAGAAAAGTGGTAAATACATAAATCCCAACCAGGTTTGGATATTTCTCTGGAAACTGTGTCCCAGACATGTAGTGATATGGGGCTTAGTACAAAAATACACAGCCTGAGTAGTATGAGCACCCAGAGTTAACTCATCTGCTAGTTCCCTGGTGTTTAAAAACATGACCAGGAGTAGCTTCTTGTCAGTCCTGTTTACAAATGAAAATTCTGGTAACAGTAAGGTTAAACATTACCTGACTGACAAACATGAGAAGAAAGCCGGCCATTAGCTTGCTTATCTTTGGTCAGCATCACAGGTCTCAGCTGATGGGACAATATCATTTCATTCAGTTTTTGCTGCAATGCTAAGTAATCTTCAGATAATTTTGATATCTGAAAAATACATTTTTCCATTATTATAGAAATCAGTATGTATGTTCCAAGGTTATCAAAGACAAAACTGTGGATTAATTTAAAAGGTATTGCTCCACCTACTGCAGTGTACACCCCTACCACATTTACCTCCTCATCTCTTGAAAAAAATGAAGATGGAAAAAAAAGACACATAGGAAACTCCACACTGCAGTCCAGTCCTACAGCTACTTCATGTTGGTTCACACTTGTGAGCAGATGGTACCTTGCTGATACAAGATTGCTTCTACACCCATAGGCATACTTCTCTGCACGTGTGAGAGTCCCTGACATTGACACAGCAACTTTTAGTTTCATTTAAAGGCATATTTCACAAGTTTACTGAATTGGGGACCTTGATGGATAAACAAACATTTCGACAAAGGCAAAGCTTCTGCATTTAACTTAAATCTGATTAATATTATTTTTTCCAGCACTCTTTGTCTATTCCTCCTTCCTGAAAAGACTGTTTTCTCTTCCAAACCAAAATATGCATTTTTATAGAACATTACACAATTTCTTAATTTAGAGAGCAAAACCTTGGTGCCACTGAAGTCAGTAAAATAACTTCACCATTCTGTCACTGCTTAGAGTATCATGCGCAACATACGTTGTTTATGAGCTTCTTACCTGTCGTGAAAAGGCTGCCAAATCACAAGCCTCTTTCTCTGAATCTCCCTTCAGTGTCTTACAGTCTTCAGCCTCTGTACTGGTGCTTTCCCTACCTTTTGTTGTTTGGGGATTGTTATTTTGAATGTTTATTTCTTCTGTTGGCTCCTTTATTGTTTTCTCCTGACTTTTGCAAGGTAGCTTCCCTTCTTTTCTGAGTTGTCCCCTCCTCCTGTAACCCCGGTAATTGCTCTGAATTATCACTGCTGCCTTCTCTTTGTCTTCTGAACCTTGTTTTTCTGCCTCAGCTTGCTTCCATGAGCCTCTTCTTAGTGACTCTTTTCTTGTAATTCCTTTACCTCCTGTAGGCATCCTTGCTTCACACTTTAGGTGGTTTCTTTCCATGTCCCTGTCAGTCCTGGGCTGGATCACAGCAGATTCTTGATTTTGCCAATCTGCACTGAGTGTGTCTTGATTATCTTGTTCTTGCTGGGGTTCAGCTGAGATTTTGACAGAAGATTTGCTGGGTAACTCTTCCAGAGAATCCAGTTCTTCACCTTCACCAACCTCTTCTACTGCAGGGTTCTGCTCCACAGAAGTTGCCTCTCCTTCAGTAGATGTTTTCTAAAAAATGAAGATATTCCCAGTGTCACTGTGCCCAGTGCACTTGCTGTCAGTGACAACATCAGCTTCATCTTGAGTCTCCTCACTTGTCACTTCATCCACTGGATCATTTTGAGCTGGCTGCAGTTGTGCTTCAAGGAATTCCACAGCAGATAATTCATCTTCTGCTATGACAGCTGCTTCTTCTTCTGTTCTAGGGAGGGCACTCTTCACTTCAGTCGGACTTTCCTCAGAATCTAGAAGTTCTTCATCATTTTCGTTCTTGCTGATGGATGCTGCATTTTCAATTTCTTGCTTTCTGAGTGCTTCCCTGAATGGAACAGAGTTTTGGGCAAAAATTACAGCTGAAGAAGACGAAGAATAGAGACAACTTTACAACTACCTTTGGTGGTCTTTGTGTACTAACTGGCAATTTGATATATTGCAACACGGGAAAGATTAAGTGCATGTAGCTGGAATTAAAGATAGCAATTTCTGCTGTTGTTATTATTATCTCTTAAAGTGAAAAGGGATGATATTATTATCATCAACATCATCATCTCTTAAGTGAAAAGGGACATCCCTGTTAAACTTCATGGAAAACTGCCAGAAGGACAATCTAGGCTGTGTGAGGGCTGATAAAACAGTAAAGAATTAATTTAAATGTTAACAAAAACATAAGGCATAAACCTTTTAGCACCTCAAGACTGTACAAATACACACAATCCTAAAGGTATTCTGGGTTTACTCTGTCATCATCTTTGCTTATCTCAAACAGTGACCTAAGATAAGAACATTTCCTTGCAGACATCTGTCTCACTCTTGTCTGAACATTTTTTATTACAAGCTAATTCCAAAAAGAGACTCATCTACAGATTACATTAATATTACAGGTAAGTACAGTATTCTTGATCTTTCCCCTAAATATGCCTTTATTTCTTGGGCTTGAAAAGATGAGAAAATTGGCTACTGCCATAAAAAACCTCCACATAAATATACATTACCTCGGCATACATATCTAGAATAATCCTAATTTGCCTCACTCTTATCTTATAATGTTGCTATTCAGTACTGCAATGACTGGAAAGGGACACATGTGAGTGACATAAGAGAAAATAACATTACCTCCTGCTTTTGAAGACCTTTCTCTCCTTGTATCCCCTGTAGTGAGACTGAATTGTTATTGCTGCTTTGTTTCTTGTTTCAGTTAGTTCTTTTCTCTTCTTCCTGAGTAAGTATCCTCTGGCAACTGATACAAATTGTAACACAAAACAACCTTAGGCAACAAGCAATGGGTGTCACACACATTTCAGACAGTAAAATGCTAACAGCGTTAAACAAAAGCTAATAAGGAAATACAGACCAGGGTGCCTATTATGATTATGTTTCATCTGAAATTATTTCCATGAAACTTACTTTAGATTTTGGAAAGCTGTACCCATTCTACATGAGGATACAAACAAGCTCTTTCTTCATATTTTATTGGACTAAAGAAAATATAGGAAGATGCAGAATAAAACAGAAGCACAGAGCTATAGAAATGCCTCTAGAGCACAGTACTCTGAGCTTCACGGACCTGCTTTGCCTGATTCAGGCAATTGGTTTGACTCTGTCTTTCATTTCCCTGGGAAATGCCTTACTATCAGCCTATAGAGATTACCAGGCTGTCAACTGGCACAGGCTTGGAATTAGCTGAACATTGAATAGATCAGAGAGAAACTGAAAATTTTATAGCTCAGCAGTTACAGAAGACTTAGCTCATGCTCCTTTGGCAAAGACTCATTATTCAAAATGAAAAAGCTCAGCATGAAAGATATGCTAAGCTCCACAGTAACCAGGTGCACTGTGGCAAGGAAACTCCCTACTTGCGCTTTGTGGGAGGCACAAGTTAAAGTTTCTGGTCTGAACCAGAAATAAGGACTCAAATGTGGGCCTTCCCTGGGATGTGTAGGTGCTGATGGGTCACTGGAGCCTTGCTGCAGTTGCCAGCACGTTTGTGTCTGGTGCCATCTCAAATGCTCCAGGATGGCAAGGCATCTACATGGGGCTGGCAGAAAGAACAGGACAGATGGGACTTTCTGGGGAGGAAGAGTTGGATATACCATGTGAAAGAAAGCTGGAGGCCAGACAAGATAAGCAGGGCACCTCGAATGACACTAGATACCAGTATGAGGGCAAATGAGCTGAGCATTTGCTGATTTTGAATAAAATTAACCAAACCCTAGGCTCTACTGACTATAACAGCAGTTTAGACACCTAGATCACGTTTAGACATCTACAATGAAGTGTCTTAATTAGAAACTGAATTGCATTCAGAATGTTGCTTCAAAAATTTTTGAACCTGCAAATAATGGGAACTGGCACAGTCTCCACAGTGCTGTGATTTGGACAAATCTGCAATTCCAGGGATACAGCACAAATCTGCTAATCCGTGGCAAAATAAAAAGAACATAGTGTTTTGTCAAAATATTTCTGTTGAACTCTAATTCCAAATGCAGTACCAAGAGTTTGGGGATAGTGGATTCGGGTGATTTAAATACCCTGTGGACATGGTGGATATGGGACTCTTGCTTCATCTCTGCTGAGTGTTTTGCATTACAGAGAAAAGGTCAAGCTCACTTAAAAATGAGAAGGGAGCATAAGCAGTCTGTTCTAACACATTCATGTAACTTAGTGCTAGGTTTTATGTGCTTTAGCATTCCCTACTCGTAACTCACACCAGCTTGGGCTCCTCTAGGTGCAGTCATTCATATAAAACGGGCATAAATGACACCTTGGTAACTGGATATAGGATAAAGAAACACAAAAACTTATTGGAAGTGGCACAGTTGGATTTTATATTGCAGTCTGACAGGGCCTTAGAAAAGTGAAAATTGTATTCAGAATACTTCTTGAGTTTCTTGGATTTCCGAGCCAATTCTCTTCTCATTTTCATATAAAAGCAACTCAACAGGAGTTATTTTGAAACAAATCAAATAATGTTTTCAATGGACATGCCAACTAAGATACTAAGATCTTTTTACAACTACAACTAAGATCTTTTTACACTATTCTGGTTCACATTTGAGTTTTCTGAGAAGTTTGTTATGAGACAGTAGCTGTCTAAGCTTTGTTTCTAAACTGGAAGAAGGGTTTTGTGTTGCTTTACAAGTAAATGGGGGGAAAAGCAGAGAAAGCAAAGTAAAAATGGACTTCATTTTAGTTTTGGCTTCTTGTGCACTTAAAAAGTTGAAATGAAAGTGCAGACATGGCAGAGAAGGTGGACAAAAAGAAACATTCGGGACATCAACAGAGTGAAGTGGTAAATTTATACTTTTGCATTTGCTCAATATCCTAATATAATTGACAACATTCAGATGTGCAATAATTTTTGGCACATTACTGGATTTTAAGCTGCTTTTAGATTGTTTTCTACACTGATGAATTTCTACCAACTGCAGTGAAGTGGCCTTCAGTACACACTAACACTGACCCAGTGCAATTAACAGATACATCTGACAATGATTAAAACCAACACTGGTGGTGGTATACACTCATAAGGGCATATCTGAGGTAATTTAAATTTAGATAGCTTGGGTACTGGCAACACTAGCTTATATTTGGGTTGCCACCTTTGTAATTACTGAAAATGCTGTGCAGATTCCGTAAAATCATAGAATGGTTTGGGTTGGAAGGAATCCTAAATATCATCTACTTCCAACTCCTCTGCCATGGGCAGGGACACCTTCCACTAGACCAGGTTGCTCAGAGCCCCATCCAGCTTGGCCTTCAGTCCTGTGTCTCTCCAGCTGCACTGCTCCTGATTTCAGAGCTGTCTAGCCTATGTCTGGCTTGGGGATGTCTCTGCAGGGACAGGGGAGACCACAGTACAGGGAGGAAAAAGTGTTGTCCCATAGCAACACTTGGGCCCAGGGTCATTACGGCTGCAAAAGAGAAACAAAGTGATGGCATAAAAGAAAAAGAGATATGAGTGAAATTACACCTTGCAGTCTTCTCAAATATAACCACTAATGATACATAAAAAACCCTATTCGTAATGGGACAGCACCATACACACAGGATATGCAGACAGTGTCCTGTGGGTTTCAACAAGACACACGCTGGGTAGCTGTAGTACTTCAATATCTCAGACCAGGACTGATGAGGTTTGCTACGGCATTTAGCATCCCACTTCACAGCACTGGAAAGTGCCTCTAAACTACTTTGAGGTACAGGTAACAGAATACAGTGACCCATTTCAGCCACTGTATACAGGTATTTAATAGATAAATTATACCTCAGAACATGCAAAATAGCATAGTCAATCAGTGTAGCAAGAATCTGGGTCAATATGTTGTGTATGGATAGCACATTAAAAGCCAAGAAAGCAAACAATTCTTACTTGCTTGAAATCTGGTAATATATTCTTCCACTTTTTTATTATGTTTTGCATTTTTGTATTCTTTACGAGCAACAAACCCCCTGTAAGCTGAAAAGAGATGTTAAAAATTAAGTAAACCACTAGGTACAAAAAAGGTTCTAAGAATAAAAAGAAAGTCTGGAATTACAGACCTCTATTAAAAAATTCATAAATATTTTGCAGGCTTTATCTTTCAAAAAACATGACAAACAAGCGCAAGTAATAAATCTACATAAAAGCTACATTTTCTCGTGAGTAAAGCTATTATGAATTAAATGAATACAAAACAAGAGAATCAGAATGTAAAATAAGATGATGTTTGAAAGCATTAAAAAGTTCAGTTGATGCCTCCATCAACAGCGTAATTTGCCTTATTATCTAGGACAGTTAATATATTTTATTTTCATTATTATATTATACAACCTTGTCAGTGCATGCCAGAATATTATTAATAAGACTATCATCTCTGCAATCACATCCTTCCATTCTTAAAATTGCCTTTTAAATGTAACATTGATAAATGTAATTTCAGTAAAGAGATTGTCATAACCTGGTTAAAAGAAATTTTTCTTTGTAAGAACAGATATGACCAAGTATAAGATATTTTGTCAAATGTAATAGCAGGAAAGGAGCAAAATCCACATCCAGCATGCACATTCATCTATCAACTGTACACATGCACTGGCTTTAAGCAAAATGTTAAATGCTTTAAATCTATTACCTGACTGTATTTTAATAGCACTTTGTTCCCTTTGTTCCTTTATCTTTTTGTATCTCCTTGAACCCAGCCACCCTCTGACATAAGCTTGAATCAAAATAATCATGTCAACTGTCTCCTTCCGCATTAAATTTAACTGCTCCACATGATAGTATTTGAGGAATACCTTAAAAAGAGAAACAAACAAAAGTTTTAGTTACCCTCCCAGGCCATTTATTCACTCAACCAATTTAACATCAACAAGAGTTACACGTTGGTTTCATATGAACAGACTCTTCAGCTGTAGTACCTAAAGGATCATTCTTGTTAGAGATAGCATTTCCATTATTTGGGATATTAGCTTACCTTACTCTTCAGTATCTTTAGTCAGTCCATCCTTATTAATGTTTTTATAAGAAGATGTTTTAAAGTTCCAGTGCAAACCTTCAATCTGTAACTATAAATCTGTTTTCAAAACTACAAGGCTGACAGTTTTGTTAACCTCACAAATCTAATGTACATTACATAAATGTGATCCAAATCTGGAACCTTCAATTTCTCTGCTTTCCAATTTTAAATAAAGCGTTGCTTATTTACTAAATAGCTTTTATCAAGCATGAAACTCACGTAAGTCCTAAAAAATGAGTCCAGCACAAGGGTTGTCAACACATACCTGGTGTATATTAAGGAGTCTGCCTTTTAAAAAGAGTAGAGACCAAGAGCTACTCTAATGAAATAGGTGAAAAAACAAATTGCTTCATATGTTAACAATGGCATACTGCAATGATGAAGATACAGTATATTAAAAAATTACTTTAGTTTTTCCGAGAACCCAGTTGTCAAGGTGGGCTTTTTCCAAGATGGCAGCGCAGGTTTCCGGGCTGACTGGAGGATCATCATTTGTTTTGTAACAGATGAGGTAATACCTAAAGGCAAATGCATGATTCTTTACTTGATTAATGGAGGGTAATACATGCAAATACATTTAAACCATTCTTTTAAATAATTAAAACAGTTGCATGGAAGAAAACATAGCACTGAAAAAACCAAAACAGCATATGAAAGAAAGTGCAGTCATTTATACACAGTACTGAGAAACTCAATCAAAAGTGGATGAGTGCCATATTGCACATCCTGAAGGGTTTTTTAATTCTGTATCAACAGCAGAAGGTTTTTAAAAAGAGTTCAACCGAAGTAGAGTAGTGCACCATTTCTTTCCTGCTCTCTACATTCTGTGAAAGTGATTTCAGTGGCAAAATATAAAACAAAAAAACCAAACAAAAAAATTAAACACTTTTCTGCCTAAATTACATTATTTCATATTTGGAAATGTCATGACAGTTTCCTCTCTTATCTCTTGTGCTAGACCATCTACCTTGGAGTGACTTAATATGATCTGAGATGCATCCCAGCTCTTGGTACCTCCTTGGAATCAGATTTACAGATCCTTTTGGAACACATAAGTGCCATTGTGACATATCATCTGTAAGCATTTAATCTAGCAAACTCATTACTCAGAATTAATTCTGGCTAGGAAAAGAGGGCACGATGCTCACTCATAAAAATTACCTGTAATACACCAGCTCATCTGCTGGATAGAAAATTTCTTGTTTGTTCTAGCACTTTCCGAAATGCTCTATAACAAAATGAACCATATCTATCTTGGGTTCTTTAATTTAAGAAAATTACATTAATTATGTGTGCTTCCTGGCAGTACATTATGCTTTTTCTCTTGTTATTCAGCCTTGATACACAAAGCCTGGGTTTACCAGCTTTAAAGAGTTTGCTCATGGAATAATTAAAAAAGAGACAATGTCAATTTTTCCATTATCTTCCACAGCTCCTTTTTTTGTTTCTTTTTTTTTTTTTTTGTAAAACACAATGAATTGGCTTATTTTTATTATAACACAATAGTGTTGCCATTATCTAAGGTCTACCTGTACCTCTCAACTACTAATAAAACCAAAACCCAAAATAAGAAGACAGATATTTAATAAAACAATCCCTTTTCATTTGAGGGCCTTGTCTTCAGTGCCAGAGATCTGCACAGCCTCACTGTAATCAGCTCGCTGTAGAGTTACCCCATTATGTTCACTGCTTTCCTCTCTTTTTACCTGAACAGTTAAGTTTGGGGGTTTTTTTAATAAACAGCTGTCACAAAAAGCTACAGCACATCTTGTAGTGGTAACTATCTTTACCCATGCTTCACTCTTCCAAAACAGCAACAGTCCCAGGATTACTTTTTCCAGAAACAGTGCTATTAAAACATCCCTTTGCTGCTCCCCTCTCATCTCATGCCCCTGCAGCACTCTGCTGCTATCTCTGTTTCTAGTGCTCTGTTTCTTTTAAGTTCTTCTGTCTGAATAGGTGGTGTTTTCTTCTTCCAAGTTTTGATCTCCCCTCCACACATCTCTGCTCCAGTTGAGGGAAATACTCAGGGTCTTTATTTGTGAGAAAGAAGTACAGATTTTTGGCGTGGAGGAAGAAGATAGTTAAAGGAATTATAAAACCATACTGAGTTCATTACTCTGCTTCTTAACAAGTGACTAATACTTAGGAATTACATTTTAAACAACACTATGCACTCAATGAACTTTTCAGACCCAGACTAGGAGTCCCAAATTATCATCTACCCTGCACAAGCAGATGCTGCGCAGTGCTGATGGTTGGGAGCTAGAGAAACTGTGGTGTTCCTTGGATACTGTCACTCCAAAGTCTTGGCTTTAATTTGAAATACTGCATTTCTAAAACTCAAGTCCTTGAAGACACTTGCAGATTATAAAAAAGTAAATTTTTACTCAAACGCTCAGAGAGCCTGAAAAATCATCCTGAGGTGCATCATCTTCCCCTCCCCATCAGAAACAGGTCACTAATCTTGTGCCTGGACTACTCTTGGTCATCCAGTCTGTAACCTTCTTTGTCACAGGAAATGTCTTTGTATTTTTTTTTCAGAGACCATGCCAAAAACACTGCTGATGCTTAACAAACACTGGACAGCAACTGTAGGACAGAAAAGAGCTTCTTCACATTGACGTTACCGTTTTATGAAGTTAGCGAAGAGTATACGATGTGAATAACCCTGTCTTCGGATCCTTGCTGTCTCCAGAATTCCTGTGTAACGCAGCTGAACCAACACTTTTTCTTTGTCAAACTTGTTTGCCTGCCGGTCATTGTTTGGCTTGATGCACCTGACAAAATGAGGCTGGCCAACGACCATTTTGGATAACAAATCCATCAGAGAATACTGCAAAAAAAGTAACAAGAAATCTGTCATCAGAGTATTATAAAACTTGTATATAGGTCCACACGTAGTTGAAATTTTATTTCATGTGATCAGAATCATGTCCAAAACCCTTTACATTTCATTAAGTTGGTACTTTAAGAGTAGAGGAAGTAAATGACCCAGCAATTCTAGCTTTGATAAGATCTCTAAACTACTAGTGTATACCACTCGAGAGAATCACGGATTCCAAATAAATGTACCAGATTTCATCCAGGACATTCTCACAGATTACCATGACGTCCAACACATGACAGAACACTTACAGGCCTACATTCATTTCCTTATCTGGGAGCTTTGTTAGGTAATTACAGCCCACTTCTTTTCCTTTCTGTCACCTATTTGAAGATCCTTGTTCACCCAAGCAGTAAATCATCCATCTGTGGATGGGAAGTGGAACAGTGGCAAGCCAGTAAATATTTCAGTTCCTTCATTAGACTGGAGGAAACTAAGGCCACCCCAGAAAAAGGGCTGGTTGAACGGCTCTGATCTTGGCATGTGCTGTTCATTGTATAGACTGAGGGTGATACTATAGCTGCCCTGTCAAGAGAAAACTTTTGAGGAGGGCAAAACTAGAAGTACACAAGATCACAATTCCCAAGTTGCATTTTTCCCACCTCACCAGGGTACCAGGCTAGCAGAGGGGATGCAGCTTGTAGCTCCCCATGCCAGCGGTGGGGAATCTGACTGTAAACAACCTTGACTGGTGTTTTGAAAAACTGCTTAATGGGAGGATCTTATTAAAACACAAACAAAGAGGCTCATTCCTCAAGATTCACCCTGACTCAACAGAAAGAGGCAGCCAGGAGGTAATGCAGCTCAGCAGTAGGTTGGTTACATGAAACCAATGCCGGACGTCAAGAGCCATATGTTTCCTATTAAAATGTGCAATTCCATTCTGGACAGAAGCTGCACCATGCAGCAAAGTGCTTAATTAGCTCTATCACTAGTGTGCCAACTGAACACAAACAAGCAGGACACGCTAATGGATATATTTTTTTCCACACAGTTTGAGGTGGCATATGCTTTTCTCAGTCACACATAGGTTTCTGTGTATGAGTAAACCAGTGGGGTTGAAGCTGAATTTTCATTTAAGAGCATTAGCTATTATGATCTGAGCAAGGATTTCCACTACAGAAAAAAATATCAGAAAAGTGTAAATATAATTAACTCATTTGCAGCCTCTGATACTAGTAATGCACTGCATCATAGACATTAAGTTTGAATGAGATTCAAAATTTTTTTCCATCTAGAATATTACAGCATTATGTAGGTTTGGACCACCATGATACCTAAGCTGAAATTATCCTTCACAGTCCACAAAGCTGTGCAATTGTATCTATAGAAGAGAGATCTGGCTCCTTATTGTTCTGACATAGATGTAAATGAACCCTTATGGGTCATAAAATCATAGAATATACCGAGTTGGAAGGAACTTATCAGGATCATCAAATCCAACTCTTGGCCCTGTGCAGGACACCCCAAGAATCTCACCATGTGCCTGAGAGTGCTGTCCAAAAGCTTCTTGAACTCTGTCAGGCTTTGTGCTGCAACCACTTCCCTGGGGAGCCTGTTCCAGTGCCCAACCACCCTCTGGGTGAAGACCCTTTTCCATATATCCAACTTAGGCCTCCCCTGACTCATCTTCATGCCTTTCCCTCAAGTCCTGTCACTGGTCACAAGAGTGAAGAGATTGGTACCTGTACCTCTGCATCCCCTTGTGAAGATGTGGAAGGTCACAATGAGGTCTCCCCTCAGTCTCCTCTTCTCCAGGCTGAACAGACCAAGTGACCTCAGCTGCTCCTCTGGTTCCCCTCCAGACCCTTCACCATCCTCAGGGCCCTCCTTTGCACACCCTCTAACAGCTCAATGTCTTTTTTGTATTGTAGTACCCAAAACTCCACACAAGGCGAGGCCGCCCCAGTGCAGAGCAGACTGGGGCAATCCCCTCCCTTGCCTGGCTGATGATGCTGTGCCTGATGTCCCCAGGACAGGGATGTCTCTCCTGGCTGCCAGGGCACTGCTGACTCATGCTCAACTTGCCATGGACCAGGACCCCCAGGTTCCTTTTTGTGGCACTGCTCTCCAGCCTCTCACTCCCCAGTCTACACACACACACACACAGCCAGGGTTGCCCCATCCCAGGAGCAGAGTCTGGCACTTTCCCTCGTTGAACTTCATATTGTTGGTAGTTGTCTAGAGGTCTGATTTGTCAAGGTGTCTCTTCAGGGCCTCTCTGCCCTTGAGGGAGTCAACAGCTCCTCCCAATTTAGAGTCATCAGCAAACTTAGTATTCCTTTGAGCTGTGTGTTGAATTTGTCATGAACATCCCCTCAGCCACTTTATGGTTTGCTGGGGGAGATGACTGTTTAGTCAGGAGTTGGAAATTCAGAGCAGAACCAACTCTGTGCACCACTTTGAAGGAAAGGATGCTCTTCCCTAATATTTTCTATTGCAGGACCAGCAGCACAGCCAGTGCTTGGGAAGGTCCAGAGCTCTGCTGAAGGAGCTACAAGGATGAACTCTGGGCAGCCTCTGTTCAGTGACCATCAAGAACTTTTTCTGGAGCTCTGCTTCCGATTAACTTTGCCCTCTTTCTTGAACTCTTAAAAAAAGCTTTATCACTAATGTCCAATCTCCCTTTATCTTCCTTGGTGGAAAAACAAGCAAGTGAAAGATTAATATTGATCATCATGCATCATCAAGACAGCAGTGTGGCTGTGTAATCAAGTTCAGTTGAAGATGAAACTTCACAATGTTCTTGAGATGTTTGTACTGCACAGACTGCTGCACCATATATGTAGTTCACAAATTCTAAGTGGACCACTATGGACTCTAACTCAAAAGGTGCATTTCAAAGAGTAAAAGAATAAACATTTGTTGTACTCTAGAAATATTTATTAAAACATCTGATATCTTACTCTAAAATAAGAAGCAACTGTCTGTGTTTTCATGCTGGTTGTCTCTCTTGGATGATGTCCAGTATCTCCTGCTTCATTCTATAAAGATGAAGCAAAAAATTAAACGTTTTATCTCTAGCTAGTCTGTAGTGCCCTTTCCAATGCCCCAAGAATGTGCCCCTCAGAGAATAAATATAATTAAAAAATTTATTTTAATATTTTAAATTAAAATAAATTTTTATTTTAATAAAATTAATTATTTAAAAATTAATTTTTATTCTAAACAGCAAAAGTTACAGCATGATCACTAGCACAAACCAGTAACACCAATACTTTGCTACACAATTCACAAACATTCACATACACAGAGGGCACAATTTGATAGCAGAGCATCTAATAAATGCCACAAATAACCAGACAATGTCTGACGTCCTGTCTGTTATTTCATCATCACTGTTAATTTGGTAGTTCTCTAATGAACGTGGCTATATTCCACATATTTTAATTTCTCTTTTTGCTACAATACAGCTGGGAAATAGTATTTTTTTCCCCTGAAGTTGTTATAAAACTATCACCAGAAAGAAGGGAAATGTTAGGTTTTTACCTCACGGAAGGAATATGAATTGCACAACACAAAGATATCCAGCTAAACAGAAAAGAAAATAGGAGAGGGAGAAAAACCAAGGAAGGGGTTACTTGCTTACTTTTAATATCAAAACAACTACTGCCTTTCTAGTTTAAATTAGGTTTCAATGCAGAATCACAAAATCATTTTTCTTACCTTTGTATGACTGATTGATTTTTGTGAGGTCCACATTTGGTAACTGATTGTAGTTTTGCTTTTCGTGTGAGCCAGGTTACCTATGGGAAGATGAAAGAAAGCAACATACCAAAGTGCTTACATCTCACTAAACTAAGAATGATGCTGAACCACCTTATTAATGCCCCTAGTGCAACAATATGATTATAAAGGTTGTTGACTTTTTCAGAGTATGCCCTCGTTTCCCCTTTAACCCTTGGGATGGAAGGAACTCTGAAGAAGTTGCATGAACATGCAACTGATGATTTTTTCTCCTTCAGCTCATATGTCATCTACTAGATAAAATCCTAAACAGACTGCTGTAGAAGGTAAGAAAGTTTCATCTTAGAGCATCCATGTGGTTTTACCCTAAGAATGTTATTGTACTATTCCAGTTCTAATGCTACATATTAGTTAAAAAAAAAGAGGTGCTAGTACTCTTCTCTGGCCCTGAGGAAAAGTGATGCAGCATGACTCAAGCTTATAGACATAACTCTACACATCACTACTCTTTCAACCCCCTGGTAAAAACAAGGTTGTATATTTCCACAGATCTTTCTGGAAACCATCACCGGCCTGTGTTTTCCCTTGAAGTGTGGCTGGGTATTCCAGGGAGACTATTAGCTGACATGGACCAAAACTGTCTCAGGGAGGCATTCTAACAATTAATCAGAATGAGCAGTCCTGTGGGAGTGTTTCAGCTATTGTTCACTGACTCTGTTTGGTTTACTAGCACAGACATCATCTTAAGGCTCTAACTTTGGAATTCTAAATCAAGCAGTACCTTCATTACGATGACTCTGAAGGACTAGGTGAGTTGGTTCACTTTACACAGACAGTGGTCTTTTAAAGGAATAATGTCTTTTAAAGGACACTCTGCTGAGCTTTCCATCATGTCTCTCTGTGCTGATAAAACCTAATCATTTCTGCATGCTGCCACTGCTTCTGCTAATAATGTTACACCTCTGGGATCTCCACTGGGCAAACCTATATCTCTCTGTGCTCAGCTACTATCAGGAATAGGTGGATAAGAGCTGGAACGATAGCTGCAAATATGTGTCGTGGTGAGGTAATGCATCATGTATTATGTGATGACATCAAGGGCTAAATGTCCCTTGGGTTCAGCTGAATATCACAGGGTGGGAAGGAAAAAGAGAGGATTACTCAAAGCTAACTTTAGCTATCTGAAAGTAAGGGGTATACTGGATCCTTGCTATATTCAGTGGAGAATATACCTTTAGAGATTTTTCCCACCCCAAGAGAAACACCCAATGGGTTGGACTCTGGGTAAACATCTACAATTCCTCTGATTCTAGATGAATAACATAGATCAGAAACCAAATTTTTAGTTGGCTATAGCTGGATGGTTTGGGTCAGTTTTGAAAGGCTACATGAAGTGTTTCTCAATATTTAACAAGAAGACTAAAACAGCCTTCAGAGTTATCTTGCAAAACATTAAGACTTGGGATCAGTTCTTGGAACCATTTGGATGCTTACTTTGACTCTATGGAAATTATAGTTTAGTATATTAGCAGATATCAACAAGTCAAAAAGTTCAGGCAAGGACATTGAGGTCTGTGCTTTCCCAGGAACACTCATTTAAAATAGAACTTCAAGACCAAATTTTTCATTTTATTAGCAATGCTCCCTTTGTAAAGAATGGAAGCCTTGCCAAAACCTCAGCTTCTGTAAGTTATGATAACACTTTCATTTCCTTTGGGCTCTTCCAATCTAGCTTTTCTGTTCTGCTAGAAATACATCTCCCATGTAGTTGTACAAGAAAGTAACGTTGTAAAGTACTTACTGTATGGCATCCATGCCATCACACAGGGAGTGCTACAACACAGTAACAAACTGGTTGTAAGGAGACTTACCCATCATCCTGAAGTGGAAGGTAGGACACTTTGCAAGGACATAGTTCAAATAAGGTTCAATTAGGAGTACTTTCTGTAGAGCGAGTTTTATTCCTCCATTTCTACTTATGAATTCCCTGAGGAAGGGCTCCCTGCTAGGACCCCATCAGTTACCTATTGTAAAGTACTCTAAGACTGAGGAAATAGAGGAGTGTCTTCTCACTCTTTGCAGCAGATGTTAGGAGCCCCAACCTTTGTTCTCTATCACTCAGAAATCAATTGCACTGAGGCAATTTATATATGCCCTGTCTAAAACAGGCCAGTGACTTACCTGATCCTTCCTGTTCAGTTCTCAACTCAAGAGATGCACTCCACTCCCTCCCTTGATCCCCCACCCCGAAGAGAGTACCCTGAAAGAAGTCTCTACCACTTCCTTGGCACTCGACCAGACCAATCCCTCCCCTGAAGCTTGAGATGGCTGGGGCTCCATTCAGTATGGATTCCAGGGACAGAAAGTTAAGCCACAAAGTGTATAATGTCATCAGTGAGTGGTCATATGAAACCTAGCAGTGGTCATCACGAAGGCTAGAGAAAACTAAGAAGATCACCACAACAGCAATACCTGTTTTTGTGAGAGGATGGGTTACCAGCTGTCGCGTCAGGTTGTTTTCAGATGATCGCAGTAGCAGCACAATATCAGCTGGCAGAGTATCTCTATTTTTGGCTAGGAATCCACTTGCATTATATAGAACCTGTTTAAAAAGTGCATTTACACATCTTGGGTTTTGAAAAGTAATTGTAAATTTAAGCTTTCTGGAATAGGGCTTTTAATGTATCAAGATATACAAATAGTTTTTCAGCCATCAGGCTCATTCTTGCTTACAGTCTTCCTTTTGACCACTGAAAGTTCCAGCTTTTCAATACTGAGATATGATGCAGATCACTAAAAGCAAACCCATCATTCCAAAGTAGCTTGAGGCATTTATTTTTCTAATGCAGCTATAATAATAGTAGTTTTAACCTGCATGGATTTATCACTAGGACAAATGTATTGCAGTCCTCCTTTACAGGTGTACATGTGTAAATGCACAATTAACAACGAACTTGATTTCAACCACATCACATATCACTGTACAATCTTTATGTGCTATTCATATTGTTCTGTACAGGACCTAGTACTTAACACTCTTTGTAGGGATCTCTGTATTAATCATAGAGGAACTTTGCAGAATCACAAACAGCATATTTGCAATCAAAATCTCTCTAAAAATTGCAAGAATGGTGTACTTAACTCAAAATGTAACTCCAGGGTTCTATCTCAATTATGCTTTAAGGGATTCACAAGAAAACCTTACATCTCAAGAAGGGTGGGAGATACTGGGATGCATAACTTAGAAAAATCCCTCACAGAACAGCTCAATAAGAGCCTTACATTATGAAAAAGACTTGTAAAGGAAGAGGAAATAATTATTCTCCAGTTCCACAATAAACAGGCCTAGTAGTAATGAACTTAAATGACAGCAGTGGAGACATAAGTTAGACAGCAGAAGAAACCTCCTAATGAAAAAGCTTGTTGAACACTGGAAAGGGTTGATGGGGAACTGGTGTAATCCCCAACTTCAGTGGTACAGGGAGAGCTGGCTCTCCACTCCTCAGCAGTGAGTTATGCCAGGCTGGTGAAGTGCCATTCAGCTGGAGATGAGGTTCAGAGCAGTTACAAGAGGCCCTTTGTAGCTGGCTGTCTTACACAAGGGGTAAGTTATCTTCCATCAGCTGATGGGCAGCATTTGCCTCTTCCCAGGCCAGCTGCTCCAGCACTGCAGACCCAACATGGTTTCCTATGAGAGCCATCAGTGCTCACTTTGTACCCTTTAAAAGAGCTCAGAAGGAGGTGAGAGCTGCTGCTTTGCCAAGGCAAGGTTCAGGTGACCACCGTCACCTTGCTGCAGGGTAACAGCAGCTCCTCCTCTCTTTGCAAGGCATGGACAGCAAGTCAGCTTGCACAGGAAGGCAAGAGGCTGCTCACTGAATGAAGCAGAAAGCAGGGCCTGCACTCCCTATCTGGCTGATGACAAAATACAGAACTAAGTAAGGCTGATGGAGGGTAGGAGGTAGTAGAAAGAATGGAGCTGGGTCCTGATTAGAAACAGTGGGAGCAAGCATGGTGCAGGACTTAAAAAAACTAAGGAGAAGAGCATTCAGTTGCATTACATAACAATTATGGTTTTGGGTCTTCTATAATACAGTCAGTTCATTTGCCTGGTGACATTTTAGAAAAATACACCCCTGCTATTGCTTTTTTAAATGAGGAATAATAACTTCTCAATTTACTTTTGATTTTTAAGACATTGCCAACATACCCATATGTGGACTGAACAGGTGACTGTTGAAAACCAACCCAGCTGACCTCTTCTGTTCCTTCCAGCCCTACCATTCTGCAATCCCCAACTAACATCATCAGGTGTCTTACCTTTCCTGCATAATGATAAATTCCAAAGGTTAGATCTACTCTTTTGGGTCTCCAAAAATATTTTGACTTCAAATTATCTTCAAATTTTTCTGAAAGGAAACACATAGCTTGTCTTACTGGAGTTACTGTACAATCATTCTCTTCTGAAGCTGTATCCCTCCAAGGATATTGCCTGACTTTTCAGGCAATTCAGAGGCACAAAACAGACACAGATGTTTTCAAGGACAGAGATA
The DNA here is from genome assembly GCA_013400915.1 of Pardalotus punctatus. Classification (NCBI taxonomy): domain Eukaryota; kingdom Metazoa; phylum Chordata; class Aves; order Passeriformes; family Pardalotidae; genus Pardalotus; species Pardalotus punctatus. Next base: position 358,940 of record VZTX01009144.1, on the reverse strand, counting down.
CCATAACAGTCTTGTAACAAAAGACACTGGATAAAGAATATGGGAGCTCTTGGACAAGTTATTTACTTTGTACCAATTATTTAATGTGTGACCTCAGAAAATGATAGAATTATTAAGGCGGGAGAAGATTCCTAAGATCATTAAGTCCAACCCTTAACCCAGGACTACTGTGTTCACCACTAAGCCATGTCCCCAGATGCCACATACCCATATGTTTTGAACAGTTCCAGGGCTTGCCTTTCCAAGAATTAATCTAAGTACACAAAGCAATGTAGTAATCCAATCCTTCCTAAGGATTCCTTAAGGAATTGTAAGGAAGTATTTATTGATTGATTGAGGGTTTCAGTACTGTAGAATAAAGAGTATGAGGATAGAGGGAAAAAACCCTTATATAATTGCTTTGGCATGGGCATTGCTACTGGATGTTACTATGTTTTGTGATCGGGTGTTGGTTAAAACTCTAATCTGACACTTTGCACGTTCAAAAATGGGTAAAAGAAGGATTTACCTGCACAGAAATACCACTGAAATAACTAAGTCAATGGCAACAGTAACTACTCATTCAACAGCACTGAAATATTCAGAATCTGAATTACAATGAATTTAGGTGTTTTAATTTTAATTTCTAAGTGGAAAACACTCAGGAAGCATAATTTTCTGAAAGGCACTGGAGCATGTTTGCAGTCATTACTCTTGAAAAGTATTAAACTTCTTGTTCAGATCTTGCTCACCAAAAATCTCAGTTGAACATGGCTCAACTTTGCTAACAGAGTTCTTGGTCTATGAACCTAGAGTTTTAACTCAGTTTGATCTTACTTTCTAAGCTCTGCAGCAAAAAACTCCTGAAGGCAGGAGAACTTGAAACCTGGATCAGCAGCTTAGGTTCATTTGTACTCTTAATGTTTTTCTATGAACTTCGAGGACACAACCATCCCTGCATGCATGACTCCCTCAAACACACTGTGACACTGAAATGAGGGCTTACTAAAAACATAACTAGCATGTGGTATGAATTGCACATGCCAAACAGAAATCGAACAGAAGACAAGCTGCAAAACTCTGAAATGAACCATACACTTACCTACAAGTGTCTGATCTGTTGCTTGTGGGAATCGACTTTCCTCATCCAGCAGAGACAATAAACCCATTGGTTTCTGCAGGAACATATCTAAGAGGGGCCTGTTGTCCTCATATTCTATAACTCTTGCATCAACACCTTCATAGAGGTATTCATTCTGCAGCAAGAAACAGAAGGCATGTTTTGTCTGTGTGTACAGAGCCACCTCAGAAAATAATTCACAAACTGTCAACTGCAGAAAATTAAAACTACATTGAAAAACTATGCCTCAGGGCTAAAGACATCAAGGTTTTGCAGAACCAAATGTCAGCTAGGATTTTTGAACATATAAGTTCAATACTCTGATAGCATATTTGGTACAGTAAGATACTTTACAGGAATAGTAAGAATTAAAGAAGCAGTTCAAGAAGATAAAGTATAGTGTTTGCAAATAGAGGCCTCAGGGTCTATTTATTTCCCTGGTCTGAAATCCAGAAAATATTTCTTAACCATTTAGAGCTATATTTATATTCCCAATTAATTTCTCAAATCTAAGTGATGGCTAAGATTTACAAAAGTAACTACAGGTTATAGTGGCTTTACTTGCTTGGTCACCCTCCTCAAACATCTGGAAAAATTCTTATGTGGAGAAGAAAGGTTCACACACTTTCTAATAATTAAAGAATTGTGTAAATATTTCCTAAAAATTAAATAAACTGGCACAGATTTGCCTCTACCACATTTTCAGTCCTTTTATGGAACTAGAGAAAGGTATTCCTGAGATTAAAAAACAACAGAAAAGTTGGTGGGGTGGACTTTTTGGTTTCTTCTTTTTGTTTGGTTTGGTCTGGCTGGTTTTCTCCTAAAGACTGCAAATATCTCTGGATTCTTCCCAGACTAAGAAAAAAACAAGTAACAAATGTTGTGTCCACAGTGTGTTGCAATGGTTTCATCTTGAATATAATTTAGATTACAGCTGGAGAACACAAGAATGATCTTCCTTAATCCTTTACTAAGGCAGAGGACAGGTATAGATTTACAAAGGGAAGGATGCTCTAGGGACTGCCACCCCCCATTATTCTTGCCTGCAATAGGTAAAGCAATAGCAGTTATCCACCACAAAATGCTCCTGTTTGTGCCAGGGCTGCCTTCAGTCCTGTGCAGGCTGTACTGTGAAACACAGAGTTAAGCTTTTCAATCTACTTTACAAATTATCCCTCACTCATTTATAAAATGTTGTATTCATGTATGGTGTTAACATCACCATTTTCCTATCCTGAATTCATTGTGAGAAGTGTCACAAAAATGAATGATGGCTAATATTAATGAGTTCAAAGACCTCTAACCCTGGAAGACCTCTTGTTTTGCGTCATTCACTTGAGTCTGAATGAGTGAAGAAGGCAATGAGCTGAGCATTTCAAAAAGAAGTTCATTTTCATATACAACAGAAAAGCACAGGTTATTAGATTTCATACCTCTTAATCTCTAAGCAAGAGAGAAACAGCAAAAGGCATAAAATCAATAACACTGCCCTGAAAATAGAGGCACAAATAAAAGTCTGCTGATCCATTTGAAAGAGGACACAAAATATATACCTAAACCCTTCCAAAATCCAGATGGATCTAATTTCCCAGGACACTCTTCACTCTAAGGATAGGTTATAGCTCAGTTTATATGCCATACAAAGATGTAATCAGTAAGAATCTCTCCTACAGCCCCATGAGGGCTCCTCATTTGAGACACATAACATTAACCTCATTCATGTCTCCCCTGAAGCGGTGGACAGTTGGAGTTTTGCTTTTTATTTTAATCAATGACCTGAGTAGCAGGACAAGACAGGAGAGTAATAAATGTATCACTGATATAGGCAAGAAGTTAATTATATACCTATAGGAGCTGGGGGCAGAAAGGGAATGAGTCTGTGTTATCTCCCAAAGATAACACAGAGAAGGGGCAGCTTAAATGAGGGCTACAGCTGCACTGACACACAGATGTTCACGGAACCAGCTGTTACTACTTAGGATTATCTGAAGTACCCTTATCAAGGGGCAAGGGGAAGAGATTGCTCAGGATGAATCTATCAAGAGGACACTGTTTCTGTGACTCTCAGACATCCTCAAATAAGCTCTCACAACCAACCTATCTAATGTTTAACTTTCTCCAACATCAAATGCTTGTGAGAGAGGATGGTTTAGAAAGCTGATAAAGGTGTTCTCCTTGAAAAAGAAAGGAACTCTTAGTAGCTGTACTGCTATGCTGTAATAGCAACATCTGCTCCCCTCCCTGCCCAGCCTGACCTCCAAGCTGCAGTGTAGGTGACCACTCTGCCTTTTGCGTCTTTTGTGTCTCGACGATTGAACGAATGTCAGCGCTGTCAGTTTTGGTAATGGTGCCACCTGCCCAGTGGGATATGAAAAGAGTTCACTCCATTGCTTCCCATGGGCTCCTGCAGGACAGCTGATAACCAAGGCAGGCACCAGTGTGACAGATGACTCAGAAATGATACTGTACTGCACTTTCTTAGGCAATGCTGGTTTCAACAACACCATTAGGATACAAGCAGCAAGTATAAAAGCTTTAACGATGGACATCATAAAACTGTAATGAAAGAGGTCTTATTTGAATTAATAAGATGAATCAGCTACAGGATTTTGTAATCCCCCGTGATGCTTTGTGACAAGAAAGCTCCACAAAATAGCTACTTCTTGAAATTCTAAAGCATAATCCCTTAGAAAGTATTCCTGTGGATGGGATGTCAAAAGAAATAACTGAGTTAAACTATTAACTGGGCTTCCATCTCATCTTAGTATTTATTGCACAGTATCTTTTCTATGATCAAAATTATGTAACATTAGCTTGTGCAACCTGGTTTCAATGGTAACAAAAGAATTATTAAATGCATTAGGAAATGGTCTTCATGTTTAATAAAGTAATGCCATTTTGCTGAGAACATGTTATGATGACACTGGTTTAAATGGGGACACCAGAGACTTATTCAGAATGAACCTTTTCCAGCTGAAACTAGAAGATTAAATTGTCATGAGAATGTAAAATAAACATTTAATGCAAAAAGTATCATCCTTCCAACTGACAGCAAACTTGCTACTTTCTAAAATGTTTTAGCTATCTGGCATTACACCTTTTACTTTTTATGGGGAAGTGACAAATGAGAAAGAAATGGGAAGGCTGTCTTGCTGGTCAATGTGACCTGCAGATCACGGAGCTGAAAGAAATTAACTTACATCAGTACCTAGTATGTAAGGGAAACACCTTGAGGGACAGGACTGAAGGTCCTAAAGTTCTGCTTTGCTTAATATTAACCTGAAAACAACTTGTGCCAGCAAGACTGGTGGACATCTAAAAGCAGCAACTAAGTTGAGAGCTCACATTCTCTCCTGAGTCAGTAGAGATAGGGATATATCTATTGGTCTCCATTGACTACTGTGAATCTACCCTATCTTTATCTTAAACTACAGGACCACTTCAGTCTTTCTGTTAAATTAGGGAAAGGAGATTGCCTTTATTCTTAAATGCAAACATTAAGTCAACAATAAAGAATAAATTCCCTTAATTTTGACTTGAGTTCTCCACATTGGGACACAGACACTCTGCTCTAGCTGACACCCTGAGCCTCAGGCTGTGATAGTACCACCATTCCTTCCTACTACCCTGTCACTTTTGTGACCTTATTTTTGTTGGCCACACTTCCAAGGAAAGCAAAACTGTTAACACTTTTCAGATACAGGAAAGAAACCACTGACAATGATAAAACCATGTCACCTGTAACACTGAAAGTACAATTCAACTTTATGAGTTTATTTACTATCTGGCTTCATTGATCAAGTTGCCAAAACATAATTCACCTTCTCGAATTACATAATTACTATTTATTAGGTCAGCAGGGGCTAACTATGAACTAAACTATAATCACCTGATTTAGGCCTCAACTTCCCACTAGATATGTCAAATTTCATCAAATTGCATGTGATATGATACTGAACAGGGCAGAACAGGGAGAGAAATTAAGAAACAATGTATCTACACATTTTAATTCTCTTCAGGGAAGTGTGAAAGAATTTAAATTCTTCAGTCCTCCTTGGGTACATCTACAGGGCTGAATGTAGAGTTGTGTTACAGATTTCTGAGGCAGCACAGGGCTATCTGACATGTCTGTCTCGCACTGCACAGGGCTGTGAGGAGACAGTAGCCTGGATCCCCAGTGACAGGAGAGCTCCAGCAGCACAGCAGTCAGCCTGGGCTAATGGAAAGTCAACACAAAGGTCTTGCTGGCTGCTGGTAGCAGCCTTCTCATAAACATAACTTCTGTCTTTTAAAGACACAAACCCTTGCATGTAAAGTCATTTGTAAAGCCAGGCAGATACATCAACGGAGGGCAGAGGTAATTCTAATGTTTGTCTTTTACATCTGTGATACTTTTTATTTTAATTTACAATTAAAGTACATTACTGGTGTCAACACAGGAGAGTCCTTACAGTGAACAGAAGAGATTTTGAAGCCAGCTGCTTCCTCAAAGGCTGTTTTTGTAATGTAAAACTGGGACAACCATTTAATCAATAAGTGAAAAGTGATGTCTTATAATGACTATGAATCATACCACAAATCATTCTATGCCATTGGGTTGTAATGCAGAATAATACATTTCTCATTTCCCATCTCTGGAAGAGGGAGATTTACACCCACACTTGCATGAACTTAATCTATACAGCTCATTTTGCACTGCTGTAGTAATATCTTTGGAGACTGCTACAAGATAATATAATGAAGTTTTATATAATCTGATGTAGTGGTTTGATGTAAATTAAGGTAGACACTCCCTTGGTTGGTATTACAAGGCTGGATGTGGACACTTGTAATAGAACTATCAGGACTGGTATAAATGAAATATGAATGGGAATATGAATATAAGCACTAGAAAAAAGAGTCTTAAAAGAATAGCCATGTAATAGCCTGTGATTTGAATGAAGAACATTTGTTCATAACAATAAAACTGAGGAAAGTGTTGCTTACATCAAGAACAGAAGGCCTTCACTTACATAAAAACACTACAGAGAGCTAGCAAGTGGAACACCCTCTAAATCTGACAGCAGCAGGATGACTGTAAGGTTACAGCACATCACATACAGCTTTCCTAGGAGTCCACCAAGCAAATGGACTGTAGGCATAAGGATGTATATACTCCAAAGAAGTAATGCCAGATAATGACCTTGCCTAAAGATTATGGAGGCTGAAGTAAATAAGGGTTTGAGGCAAAGAACGATTGGTAAAGGCTGTAAAAGATATGCCCAAAAACTATTTCAGCAAGAAGAACTTAACAGACATGATGAAGACTTGCTAGCTGTTGTCCATTGTTCTATATGTCACTCACAAATTATCTTGGCCAGGCCACTTGGACACACACACACACACACACACACATCATGGTACATTTATGTGTCTGTGAGTCAATGAAATCTATGAGGGAATGAGTGGAAATGGGTAAAACTGACATACTTAGAGATTCTGTAAATAAATACAATCTTCTTCCACAGGGTCTGTAGTAGTACTAATTTTCTACAGGGAGAAATGGGCAAACCATATATTGTCAAAATAAGAAGTTAATTCTTGCCTTCATCTGCTCAGTTGCAGAGTAAACACCCCAACCACCCTGCAGCAAGGCACATGCAAGAGAGCAAACTGTTTCTACTACATGGTGACACTACAAACCTCTGTATTAATATAGGTCTGGCCAAAAGGTTCTGTACCAGGATACCTAGAAACAAGTAAAGGCACATCACACTAAACCCAACTCTAATTAAAAAAAGAGAAGGAGTATTAAGACAATATTTGGGTGTACAGTGATAGGGCTAGGAAAGCCAAGGCAGGTCCATCAGCAGCAAAAGGCAGCTAGGGAGAATGTGGTCCTGCTGCTGAACAAGTTTGTGGAAGACACGGAAAAGGCTGAGATTCTTGATGCCTTCCTTGCATTGGTCCTGACTGATAATCCCAGGTCCCTGAGACCAAAGGGAAAGTCTGGAGCAAGGAAGACTTAACCTCAGCGTGGGAGGATCAGGTTAGGGAACATTTAAGCAAAGTGGACATATGCAAGTCCATGGGACCTGGTCAGTGCCTGGGCTTGACAGGAATAAATATTGTTGCTGCAGTCTGTGCTATTTCCATCTCCCAGCTGTTAGAAACAGCAATAGTCCAGTTCCCTTCTTTTGTGAACTTGTGTATTTTGGAAAGACGATGCCTAAGTAATTACAGTATATTGAGTTAAATTTTCTCTGACTTTCAGATGATATTAAAACCAAGAAAACACTTGTGTTGATAATATCACAAATAAATCTATAAAAACAACTACAAGATATAAGACTGCAAGACAACATTTCCTGAAATAATTGCAAGGAGGATAAAACATTGATCCATTAGAAAAAAAATGCCATATTACGCATAGATATATACACCTCTAGACTGACATATGCATGTACATGCATGTACACACCTGCATACATGGACACATTCCAAACTTGTATCTGTCTCATCCTTAAACAGTGGTTAACACTGACAAAATACTCTGTTTCTACTAACAATTAAAAATACAATTCAGGAGGATTTTCATCCATGTATCATAAGCACCAACAACTTCAGTAAAACAGCAAAAGTATAATTTCACCCACAATTTGAATTCTGACTGTTGACAGCCATACAGAATTTTGGAATATTTCAATTTTCAGCAAGCTTAACTTTTTTCCTGAACATGTTATTTCTTCAAATAACAATATTTAATAATGATTTGAAGATGGTTAATTTAATTCTCCTGGAATTATTTACAAAGTTGAGATGATATTTTTTAAGGTTTTTCCCACTTCTCAATTCCATAAACTTTTATATTTACAATGCTATTCCTTTTCTCTGCTTTAGAATAAATTATTTACATTAAATCCATCATTATTTAGCTGAGACAGTCTAGTTTCTCAATAAGAACAAAATAATTGTGAAATTCGCAGTTTTTAATAATGGAATTTCAGTGTTCATTAAGCTTATTATTAAACTATTATGAACACTGCACTTTCAAAATTTTGTTACCATCATTTACTATTTTATGAGAGAATCATACATTACAACACTCATTATTTCTCAAGAAAACAACATTGCATTTGCATCAATCAGATTATCACAGTGTTCTGTTACTTAGATACTGTACATGTCAAGTTTAATGTGTTTTATGTTGCCATTTTACTTGCAAATAGCAAGCATTGCTTCATGGAATTCATACTTAAAAAACATTTGTTATAATCTGTACTTTACAATGTATTATGGAGAAGGAACAATGTAGTTTCTTGAGACAAGGTTTATATGTTCATTAATACTAAAGTTTTATCAAAATAATCAGCACATACCTGTTCCCAGGCAAAGACGTGTTGATTGAAGTAGAACTGAATTTGTTCATTAGCAATGTTAATGCAGAGTTGTTCAAAAGAATTTTTTTTGAAATTCTCAAAGCCAAAGATATCAAGAATTCCAATGTTCAAGCCATCATCATTTTCACTGCAAAGATGAAATATATTTTCCATTGTATCTTTATTTTACATTCATTATCTTCATTACTATTTCACAAAAGGAAATCATGGGCCAAATCTGTACACCAGTTACACAGGGTAAGTTTTGCTGAACCAGATATCTCTTAAAATTACAATAATTATCTGTTTGAAATACAATAAATGCAGATTAATTCAAAGCTTACTGCATATGCAGACCAGATATACGGAATCACATAACAACCAAGCCAATTGATAAGTGAATAGGGGATTTACAATTTTATTTTTACGCTAAAATTTACTAGTAATTATTCTAAAAAGCTGACTACAGTACAGAAAGAACATGCAGTTCTTTTTGTTTCTCTTGTAATAACACAGGTTTTACTCACCAGCATACTGAAATTAAAGACAGTTGTCATTAAATATTATTTCTTCATATTATTCACTCACAACAATTAAAACTGCTTAGTTTAACATTAAAGTAAAAAGAATGAATAGCTAGAACTTTTACGCATCTAAATAACTACTTTACACACTGGGATGTGGTATGAATTTAAATTACCAATTGAATTCCAGAGAAGAACTTTAAAAATTTCCGTTTGATATTTTAAGTAGGGCATACTGAAGATATGTGGTCACTCCTGCAACTGGAGAAAAGCTCTAATATTTATTTGCTGAAGCAAAAAATTAAGAGGATATAATTTTCTAAAAAACTGAGGCTGACATTAGTGTCTTTTCTAGACAACTAAAATATAAATTACATTCTTTCTATAAAACCTCTTTGAGAGGCTATCTGTAACCATTTCTTTATAAAGATTTAGGAAATCAGAAATTAAAAATCAGCCTCAAGACACTCACAAATAGCACTTAGACCTCTATGTGAAGTCCATCTCAAAAAAGGAAGCGTTTCATTGTGGAGGGATCAAAATTTGGTGACTACTTAATCTGTCTCAAAATTACATTTTTGATGAATAGACTGCTAAAATTTAACTGTCCCATTCATTTTTAAGAGCTAATTACATAAAAATAGCAAATGCAAATTATTTTACTACCACAAAATTAAGCAAAGGTTGTTTGGGTTTTTTTTACAGTGAACATATCTGGTTGAGTTTTCTCCCTCCTCATCAGCATAATAAGTAAGTATTCAACTTGAAAAGGGCTTTGTAACAGACAAATGAGAGAGGCACACAGGCCAGAACTGCTTCCCCATCTATCATTGATTTTATCCTATCACTTACTGATCAAAGTTCTGTTTATTGTTGCTCAGCTGTAACCAAATACTCAAAAGTTTAGACAAATTTCAGGATTGCAATGTCAGCTCTCCTCTGATGTTGAAGAAGAAAAAAATCCAGGAAATCCAGATTTGCAACCCAAAACGATTTGTTATGGATATGGTGTTTAAAATGTCACCTTTTAAGTGTAAAGTGGACAATACTTTCTGTAAATGTGTTTGAAAACTACATATATGAAGCCATGCTCATAACAACAGTGACAAGAGGAACAGCATCAGTGTAAATAAGAGCAGAATTTGACCTATGTAATCAACATAATGAATATCAAAATTTACTCTGAAAAAATACGAAATAAAAAGTAGCTAGTATGTAATTTAGAAAGGGTTAAATGAGTAAAGATCAACAGGAAAACAGAAGATGCTTTTGCCAACCATATCTACTGCACTTTCACTATATACCATGAACAGGACAAAATATTTTTGATATGGTGGTGTCATAAACAAAGAGGTATCAGAGAAAAAGAACTTAAGTACTCTAGTGTAGACAATATTATTGCCACAGAAAAAGCCTCTCTTTATTCCACAAAATCTTTTTTACCTTAAATGTTTGTCAGGTTTGAGCAAAGTGTTGATGCGATTGACAATCCAGCTGAAGAGGCGCCCATACAATGCTTTGGCCATGGCATCTCTGACATCAGTGGCTTTTTCCACAGTGTTGGGACGAATAATTGTTTCTCCTCGAGTCACTACACAGTGAGAGGTGAGGGCCTCTTGCAGTTCATCTGCTTGAATACACAGCAAGGATGCACCTAGGAAGGAAGGTCACAGGAATAGCTCAGAGACAGATTTTGGAAGGTACAACAGGCATTCTTGCAATCAAAGCTGCAAGTTCAACATTTTATGTAAAAGGGCCAAATCAAAGCCTTGAAGTATGACACTATGACTAATAAGGAACTTCACACCAAACAAGTGTCATTATCTAATGTAGTCACCAACCTTCCTAGCTTCCACTGTGGTCAATGAGTAAGCAATTCAAATCAGAGGATTTAAGTTCTAAATTCCTTTATCAAGGAGGCTGTTTCTCCAAAGAGTCTATGGAGAAATGCTGGGGAATCTTTGTGACTATGTAAAAAGTAACCAAGTTGTGAGGTCTGAATACCCCTCTCAGTTATAACCCACTCATACAAACCACTGCTATTCTTTTTCTCCAAAAAAGGGGTGCTTCTTTCCCAGTTCCACAATATTTTTCTATGGCAAGAAAACGTGTAAGAAAATAGTGTGAAGACTTCATTATCTCCCCAGGTGTAATTACTGAGAAATTGTAGCAAATTTCTTGAGAATCTTTGCCCCTTTGTCTCCTCCACCTCACAGCAGCTTATAATGGAAGGCATCCCTTCCAAAGAATTAGTGAGCTGTATTTCAACAGGCACATGTGGGGAACAAATAATGAGCAGCTGAGAAAGAAACTGGGAAAAAACTATTCAATGTCTTAATGAGGTTCTCCATCAAATGTTCAAATAACCTTGGAAAAATTACAAAGATTTTTTCAGGCATCTGCAGTATTAGTCATGTTTCCTGTATGCCAGTGAACTGGTTAGTCAAATAAGATGCATAACATGGAATTTGTTTTGTTTTTGCATTTTAATTCAGGTGGGTTTAGAATTAATCTACTTTCAGCTTTTAATTATTCTTGCAAAATTTCCATGTGAATACAGTTTCATTGATACCTCTCTTGCAATAAAATAAATTTTCTGTGAAAACACTAAAGAAAAACAATGTTAAATCAAGAAAAAAACACTCACAATTCTCAAGGGCTACTGGATTGGAAATGTTGCTCTTGTCAATCATATGTTCAGATACTACTGCAGAAAATTCAATGTTGCCCACATTTAAAATGGCAGCCAGGACACTGTACACACTTCCAAGTTCCTGAAAAGTACATTAAAAGAAATGCAATACTTAATAGCCAGGTAATTTGCGTCTGTGGTCCCTGCAATGGGCATGTGAGGGTGTGTTGTTTCCTGGGGTCTGCCACATGCCCACTACTTTTAGGAATGCTGCTCTCAGCAATCATTCCTATTCTGTACTCAGCAAAGTCTTGAAAGAGTAAGACAGTCAAAGAGGGCAAGACAAACCATAACCTAATCTCTCTTCCCAACTTGACGACAGGACAGGATTGACATGAAATAGGGAAAGCAAAAACAGTGGTGTGCATTCCTCTCACACAGAAAGAATTCAGGGGTTATTCCTATCTACCCTTCACTGTGTCTGCAGGTGCAACCATGTCTAAAAATTTAATACCTAGATCAACAAAAATGTAAAAAAATCTGCATCTATGCATGGAAACAAAGGTACTTCATATCCTCTCCCACCAATGTCATCAGAAGAAGCTTCACTGGGAGAAGAGTGAGACGTCACATCTCTGATTTGGCAAAGCTCTTTACCCTTCAAAATATCAATTAGGAACTCACCAAAGCATCTTAATCTGGACTTTACTTAAAAAAAATTTAGATTTCAAACAATTTAGGAGATTCTGCCATGGTTTAGTTTCTAAGGTGGTGTTAGGTCATAGGTTGGACTTGAGGTTGGACTCTCAAAGGTCTTTTCCAACCTAGTTGATTCTGTGATTGTGTGAAGAGGGACTCTGTCTTGAAAAAGGCTGTTATTACTCTGGACAGTCAAGTGATACATACAGTAAATTATTTTAAGTACCTATACATGAGAAAACAATATTTGGAATTAGTAAAATAATGCTTTCATTGCAGGTTTGACTTAGATTTTAACTGCAAATTTTCATCTGAACTGTGAATGTTTATCATTATACCTGATGATCTGAGTATTTTTTACCCAGAAAATGCTAGGTATACCTGTAAATCAGACTAGAAGTCTGTGACACTGTATATTTTGAGGCATACAGTACCAGTGTGTTTTATAGATAGCAGGTTAAAAACTTCTGTAGTAGTTTTATAAGAAGCAGTTTTGCAACTCTGATTGGTAGTTTATAACAATGAACTTTTTATAATTGCACAGAATTTTATCCATATTTTTCAATAGTTTGCTGGTACTATGTCAGGCATCATTTACTCAGATAAAATCTCTAATTGCTCTAGAATACTTGAGCTTGTTTTCAACACTTTCAGAAGTTAATCTAGCAGTTAATAGTGGTTCCAGTGACAGCAAGACAAACTGGATAAGCTCACTCTAAAAATTATGCTGAGGATAATTGGCACACAGTTTACTTAGGATTAAGCAATCATTTTCATCTTAAGCTTAGGGACACAGTTGAAATGCAAAGGAATGGATAGCTTAACTTCTGCCATCATGCTGTACGATATGTATAGCTGCTGACATTTTTCTGCCCTTTTCCAGTGTGTTTGAAATCTGGCTTGATCTGTCTTATATAGCGCAATTATTGTTCCCCTCAGGCAGTCCTTTCTTATTAATTTTGCCATTCAGCCTGAAATAAAACAGTGTGATTTTAAGACGGGGAGTACTGACAGTAGTTACTTTTGAAACCTGTCAGTTAAAAGCAAATTTCAAATAAATTAAGCTTTGTTTAGGTCTCAATTTTAACTGGAGTGGAGATTTTTTCTGTCCATGGCTTTCTGCTTATAAAACATTGAACATGCTCATATGAAAGTTCCTCTGTGCACTGGAATGAATGTCAAAGCTAAAGGCTGCATTACTAAAAAGTGAACTTAGGAAAGGAATTCAATGTCCATGGGATAATTTTTCTCACTGAAAAATATTCTCTTTACACACATGTATCCAATATCAGAACCTCAGTGGGGAAGAAGACTGCTCCTTCCCTCTTCCAAGCACAGCCTCAGACAGGCTAATTCACCGTGAGGAGGGCGTAAGACAGGCTGACATGGCTGGGGCTCACAAGTAGCCACAAGTAGATTGCCTATGGCACCCAACCTGCTTCTGGAACTGTGGGGTTCTACAGGTGGATAATTCTTCACAGACTCAGCTCACGGTGGCTTGCTGAGTTACTCAAGTGAAGATCCATGGTAGAACTGCACAATGCAGCCAGTGACCTAGTTCTAACTGCATCTTCAATATGCATGGAAGGCCTCTTTTGGATAATCAGGATTATTGTTTCCACCCATCCAAGTGAACAAAAGAACTGGAAACCAAAACAGACTTGCTGCTTTTCATGCTTTAAATTAGGACTTATCAAGGTCTCTGGTGCTGTGACAAAACTACTATCAGTGCTGAACCATGAATGTCCTTTCATGCTGCTTCTGGAAAGGTGAAAGCACAAGTGAAAGGATGTGACAGTACAGGTGTGATATTAATAAATGCAGTTGTGAACAACATGTAGAAGAGAAAGAAACTGTGAATGCCACTGCTACTACAACTTAAAGCAAAATGACTATGGAGGAACAAAATAGGTGAATAAAGCTGTTCTGCTAGCTATTTCAAATATTTACATTGAGGGAAGCCAGAAATAGTCAACTCAAGTAAGCAATTTTCTGTGAAAAGCTCATTACCACATACAGTTTTGTCAGAGAAATTAAAACATATATTTATTCTGCAGCACTAGTACTGTATTTCACAGATACTGTATGGATTATACCTCTACTATATATACTGTTTATAAATAAAGTCAGAGATAAATGAAACCTGTGATGCACTACCTCTCCTAAGGTAAAACTGGGGCACAGGATGGGATTTCTTTCCTTTATAAATTCAGAGCCCTTTTATTTATTTTAATTCTACCTAAGACAGACTAAGGAGAGGGTTTAACAGCCAGCTGAGACATGATATGAGATCATAAAGAAAGAATGGGTTCAGTTAATGTTCAGTGATGAGATTCGTCTCCAAAGGGATTTAAGAACTTCATTCAACTTTATCCCTGGAGTTGTGAAAATGTATTGAGTTCATCAATACTCAGATCAAGTCAATGAATTTTTAGAATTCTCACCATGGACTTCCTCCTAAAACTGAGATGAGGCCCATACTCACAGACCTAGAATTATTGGCCAATAAACAGTTACAACATAATTTTCTACGCATTAAATTTGTTAAAATCTCCCCCCCCCTGCCAATTACTCAGCTGTGCTGTGTTCACTGATTTCAAAGTCTTCTTGACCAATACCATTTTATTGGCTTATCAATGCCTTGAAACCTTAAAAATTTAAATGTTACAATATAACAGTAAGTTGACGGTGCAAGATCCTAAAACATAAAGGTGATACTGTTAAAGGAAGAAAATAACAAGAGAGACTTGAATGCTTTATGTAAGTTTTTCCTGATCAAGGTAGCTGGTAAAGTTCACAAAAGAAAAGGGTTATCAGCACTCACCTCCAATGTAAAACCTATGACTTTGAAGCACTGTTCTATTAATTCAAATTGAGACTTATAAAAGCTATTGTTCATGAAATCTTGCACTATTCTGAAATGATCATTTTGCAGATATCTGAAAGAGTTGATGGATACAGAGTTAGAATGTAAATGAGGCTGAGAATTCAACACAGCATTTCTTAGTAATCAATTTATGCAAAAATAAACTGCATTACCTGGGAGGTCTATATTCTGGCAGTTTATAATGTGCCAGTTTTTTCTTTTCTGCGAGACCAGCATAAATATAATAAAAAATATGGAAATTTTTCTCTCCTCTGAAACAACAGAAACAACAAAATGGTTTAGTAATATAACCATGCTGCATTTACTGATGACACACATAACATTAATGAATGTTATTTTAAAAACAATCAAGACTCACACAAACTGACAGGGGACTCTGAAAGAAGCTTTATTACAGAACTTCCTGTGAACACACTTTTCATGCCATTGT
Source organism: Pardalotus punctatus (assembly GCA_013400915.1). NCBI lineage: Eukaryota > Metazoa > Chordata > Aves > Passeriformes > Pardalotidae > Pardalotus > Pardalotus punctatus. Next base: position 343,311 of record VZTX01009144.1, on the reverse strand, counting down.
GTATTTGTCCTGACACTGCCAGGGTGGCTGCTCAGTGGTAAAGCAGCTCAGTGCTGCTGTGCCCTTGATGCAATTGGTAGAGGCTGTGTGAGATCTTGCATATTGCTCACCCACCTGCACTGGATGGGCTGCTTAACTCCAGTTATTTTAAAAAATCTTCTGACTGTGGGAGAGATTCACTGAATCCAGTGTGTCTGCTCTGTCCTTTAGCTCTGAACCAAGAAGCAGACATTCAACAAAAGTGGCTTGTGACTCGGCATGCTATGCCTAAAATCTGGATGCCCAAACCTAGGACAGAGGTTTATCACACATTCAAGGTTCCTGGGCTCCTTATGAGAAAGAACTGGGTCCTTAGATGAAAATTTGCAACCATGACTGAACCCTGAGATGCCCAAGTCAGTCACTGCTGAATGGCATAAAAGAATTTTGTTCGAATCCTGGTTTTCTGCAGGAGATGAAGGGTATGTCTCAGGAGCACCATTAGATGATAGAAACATAGAATGACTTGGGTTGGAAGGAACCTTAAGGATCATCTAGTTCCAACCCCCCTGTCATGGGCAGGGACACTTTCATTAGACCAGGATGCTCAGAGACCCATCCAGCCTGGCTCGAACACTTCCAGGAATAGGGCATCCACAACTTCTCTGGGCAACCTGTTCCAGATCCTCACCACCCTCACACTAAAAAATTTCTTTCTAATATCTCATCTAAACCTACTCTCCCTCAGTTTAAAGCCATTCCCCTTGTCCTATCACTACATGTTTTTGCAAGAAGTCTCTCTCCATCTTTCCTGTAGCCTCCTTTCAGGTACAGGAAGGCCACAATTGGATCACCCTGAAGTCTTCTCTTTTCCAGGCTGAACAATCCCAACTGTCTCAGTCTTTCCTCACAGGAGAAGTGCTCCATCTCTCTGATAATCCTGGTGGCCTCATCTGAACTTGCTCCAGCAGGTCCATGTCCTCCCTGCTGGGAACCCCAGAGCTGGATGCAGCAGTGCAGGTGGGGTCTCACCAGAGTGGGGTAAAGGGGCAGAATCCCCTCCCTCACCTGCTGCCCACGCTGCTCTGGATGAGCCCAGGGCATGTTTGGTTTTCTGGGCTGGGAGTGCACATGGCTGGCTCATGTCCAGCCTCTCACCCACCAGCACTAACAAGTCCTTCTGAGCAAGGATATTTGAGCCATAACCCTCTATAAACAAATCCTATGAGATGTTTTGAAATGGAAAACAGGCAAACAAACACAGAAATAAACTACAACACTAGAGGAAATTTAGAGGAAGTAAATAAAAAGAAAAGTATAACTGAACTACTAGAAAGTTTTTAATTCTTTGCACATTCTGATTTTATATATCACATGTGCATTTTTAAAAGATTTGTTTAAATAACCATGAAGGCAATGAAAAAAACATCAGGAGTGGTTTTCAGCTAGCTTACAGATTTATAAGCTATTCACACACAATTTTTAAGAAAAAACATCTAGGATAACTTATTCATCTCTGTATTTTGAACCAAGATGATTTCCTGCATTGTAGGCCTACTCTGTAACCCCTCAAATTAGGTCAAATGCAATTTTCATACTTACACTGCCTGGTGGACAACTCTGGATTTTTCAAGGAGGTACTCTGAAATCTGAGCTCCTACTACAGTGCCACCGCAAGTGAATTTCATTTCCAAATATTTTCCAAATCTGCTCGAGTTATCATTGATGATAGTGCCTGCATTCCCAAATGCTTCTACAAGGTTGTTCACCTGGAGAATCTTCTCCTGCAGAGTCCTGTTATTAGCCTGGATATGAAAAATATATTGCTTCAAATTACTAGTTATTATTCAAATACATACATTTTCAGGTGTTTCTTTAATCATCTCATTGGTATTGTGAAGCGTGACATAATCAGGGGAACCATTCCCATGGGAATTATGTGCAGAAAAAGGTTCATGTATATATATATATATA
>VZTX01009144.1:287349-341300 GCA_013400915.1 Pardalotus punctatus | reverse complement strand
TATATATATATATATATACATATGTAAGAAATCTGTCAGAATATAGCAATCTTCAGAACCAAGGCTGTCTGGAAGAGATAACACACACAATGATAACAACACCACCAATGAATTTCTGTGGTTCTGTGGCTCTGAGATGGCCAATCTGCTTTTAGGATCCTTGTTATCAAATGGCTACTGCCCCACTGCACCCTACCAATCCATCAGTTTGCTTGCATCTCACCCCGGGCATGCAAAAAATGGCATTTTATTTGCACAGTTATGGTGGCCACTTCCCCGAATGACTATGTCCCACTGTGAGCAATCTGGTTGTGGAAGGATGAGAAGTTAGAAGAGGATTTTATTTAGTACTGTCTGGGTGACTTGAAGACACTCAATTAAACAGGGAACTGACTAAGTCACAGGCCTCACTGCAGTGGGTATTTTTCCTTGTGGAAAGCCCAACATGTTTTCAAGTGGCCCTGGTTCAGGAGGGAGGAGGGAGTAGATGGATCAGCATCATGTTCCAAAGTTCTCTGGAAAATGTGTCAGAGTCTCACCCCACAAGCAATGCCCTGTCCGTAGGTTCAGCCCTTTAGGCCCAAGGTAGCAAAGCCGTACAGAGACATCCCCTCTGCCACTCACCTTGCCCAGGACAGTGAGCTGCTGGACCAGCAGGTGGGCGCTTTGCGTCTTGCCAGCTCCACTTTCTCCAGAAATAACAATACACTGCAGAGAACAGAGCAAGACTCTGAGCTCATCACATATCTCTCAGCCTGGCAGAAGATGTAATTAGGACGCCTCATCTATACCTGATCGGAGTTGTATGTCACCATGGACTGATAGCCTATGTCAGCAACAGCAAAAATGTGAGGAGGGTTGGCAGTCCGTTTGGCTCCAATATACAGTTTGGAATGCTAAGTGTAAGAAAAAAAAAACAAAACATTACCACTGTCCTTTAAAAACTTTTTTAAATTTAAGTTTAGTTTTATTTTTAGATTAGTGTACAGCATGCTGAAGTTTCCAGCAGTGATGTTTTCTGAGGGAGCTGTTACTGCATTCACTATAGCATGAATCCATATGTACTTAGTACTATAAGAACTGCTAAAAAAAATGAAGTGCAATTTTCTATAATTTTAGCCTTGACTACACTACGAAACTCAATTTCTTAGGAGAAATTTTACTGTTGTCAGACATTATAGTTGCAACTTACCATTTAAATTTATTTGTACTTCCCTTCCTATTAGTATCTCTGCATGATATTGATGTTAAAACTTAAGGTCTTTTCTGTACCTGTAGTATCTGATAATTAATAACCCCAAACTACTGTATGATCAGACCTTAATATCTTTTAATGGGGAGACAAATTCCCTTTTGTATAATGAGGAGATGAATACACAGAAGTTAACATTTTACAGGGTTGCTTTGTGCGCAATCTACACTATAGACATAAAGACACCAGAAATTAATTTTTTTTTAGTTTCTCATTTCTATGCTGGGATTCCAAAAAATGGTCTTACTTTATACTTAAGATAAATATTTATATTTTAGTGGAAATTGGTGCTAGTTTAAAATAACCAAGCCTAAAATTTCACACCTGTGAAGAATAAATATCTATGTTCCGAAATGGGTTGACGGCGATGAGAATGTCCCCAACATATGTGTAGATCTGATCCTTGGAATAACCCTTCTGCAACTGCTCCGTTACTGTATTCTGATGGAGAAGGAACAGGAACAATGAATCATATGGGGGGAAAAAATATTAGGAAAATGTATAAAATATTTATATCGTTCCAATGAGTGAGGATAGGGAGGGAAGAATTTCAAATTTTTTGTGTCCAAACTCACTTTGAACAATATATACTTACAGATCCCAAGTGGCTGTAGAAAAAGGAGCTAATAAGTACTGCTTTCATTCAGTTAATCAGAGGTTTCCATGAGACAGTCCTGTCTACATTTCTAACACTTCAGTTTCATGTAACTTATCAAGCAAGAGCCCATAACTGCCATTACAGCTGCTCTAACATTACTTTCAGTTATGATACAACACAGATGTTCAACTGTTTGGTTCCTGTAAATGTAAACAATGAGGCATCTTTCTGTATTAACAACCAGTCTCTGCTGCGATTGTTCTTTGCTGTTGCAGAGCCAGTTCTCCCTGAACCAAGAAAAAAGAAAGGCCCATTAGTGGCATTCAAATTTCTCGATGTAATTTCCCTCAGCTTCTTCCGCATACGCAGCTGGGTATGTAAAGTGCCTGGTTAGGTTTCCAATCAAAACTGGCCACAGAGATGAATGAAGAAATTCAAACCAGCCTTGAGACTAATCTGAAGTACATGTGAAAATATTTAGGCCCCACACTCATTGGAACAGAACAACTGGCAGCAGAGGACTACAGAAGGAATTGCTTTCCTTCCTCATCCAACTGTTCACAGTGTTGTACACAGTGTCCTGGTTAATACACTTAAAAGTTGAATTCTCAACAGCCATAGAGGTTTTATTTCCTTCATGAGAAAACATAAGGAGAAAGTCTTGGTTTTCCATTGTGTTGATAAACTTTTTGGTTTTGAATGCCTTCTTTCCTTTTGGCCATAATAAGATTCATGTTACAGAATTATTTTAGAGGAACTTCTGCCCTTTTTGAAAATATTTCTTGTGCCAATAGAAGGTCTCTTGTCTTGCTCTGATGATGGGCCTATCTAAACTACAAATATTTGAGTGGAAGAAAGAATATAGTTCTGAGAAGCTGCCATTCATCGGTGAAAGAGGTTTTAAATTGGACTGGATTTAGTAACATGACATAGTCAAAGGATGCATTTATAGACAGAGGCTTCCTGAGGACTTCCATGCGAATGCTCCACCTCTGAGGAGATGGGATATATTACAGCTTGTCTGTTTTTTTCCTGTGATAAAATCTCTTTAGCTTGGATTGTTTATATGTATCATGGTAAAAGATTTAAAAAAAAAAAAATCTTACTCTTCCCAATACTAAAAAAATGCTTAAACCTAAACTTTGTGCAGTAGATGAAGTTTGGATCAGCTCAATTCCAATTAATTAAACAGCAGACTACTATAACTAAGCTCTTGGGAGATGGAAGATATTCTATGAGCTGTCAGCAGCTTACCTGGTCAAGTGCCACAATGAGTATTCTGGACCAACAAAGATACCATATAGCAGAGAAGTTTTGCAGATAAGAGAATGTGAATTATAGTCTATGCTCAGCCCAGCAGATGAAGAATGACAGTTTGTTTACAACCACTGATGGCCTCCAAGGCCTGCAGATAATATGCTGCAGCCTGATTCTTCTTTCTGGTTTTGAAGTTTAAAGCATAAACACAGCAGACTTCCTCCCTCCCTTATGCCATGTTCCCCTGCTCGTAGTGGACTTGTTTTTGAACTTTGACAAACCAGTGATATTTGTATCAGTAATTTTGTCAAAAATTCACCAGCAGGAATTGACAGGTCAGAGCCTCAGCCAAAATAAATTGACCCTCATGCATCTCCACACCAAAATAAGCCAGCAAGAGCCCAGTCTGGGAGAGTACGGTAAGCTAGTTTAAGACAACTCTCAGTGTTCAAGGAACAGGGAAGGAAGGCCTTGGACTTAGACCAATTTCAGGTAACACACAATTGCAAACCGGATAATTAGGTGTAATAAAATCCAGTTATACAAATTCTGTTAAACCAATGGTGTTAAAATAATGTTTGGTCTACAGCTGTAACTGTAGAGATTGTTTTAGCTTTGTGTTGGAACACAGTAAATCTTATCTAAAATATTTGGCATAAAGTGGTGAAATGTCATTGCAAACTTACACAATTGAAGTGTGATAATACAGTTGAATTTGAAAATCAACAGCACACCATTGTGATTTAATATGTGCTTACTCCTCTTCAGGAAAACATGAAAAAAGAGGTTCTTACCTCGTCCAGTACCTCCAAGGTTGCTAAATCATCTACCTCTTCTTGGTTTGAAACTGGTGACTTACTGTAGTTTCCTTTCTTTGTATGAATGCGTTCAAATCTAGAAAAGAAAGAGATACAATCTCCTTGTGTAAGGAAACACAGAGCAGATCTTGCATCTGTAACCATCCTGAAGGCAAAAACATCCCAGCTTCAATTGTTTTGAATGTAAACACACAAATGTTAGAATAGCAGGGCAGGAGTCAACTTCTTGCTACAGCACATCTGTACTTGACAATTCAAAAGCTATGATTTGATCCCACAACTTCTACTATGAAGAACTTTTTCACTCTATAGATCCCTGCCTAGATCACACCCCTACATCAGCTGCAAGATTAGAGCTTGGCAATATAAGAAAAAAAAACCAAAAAACATATTTATAAAACATGTAACAGGGAAACTCTGGCACCAACATGCAAAAAGACCCTGATGAAAATTATGGATAGGACAAATCCAGGGGTGTATGATGAAATAGTGTGGCAAAGACAAGGCAGACAAAGCACTCAGGATGGAAACATTTCTAGCTTAGTAAAGACAGTGCTCTAAAGTCTGGCTGAGATGATCACACTGTAGAGCAAAGTGCTACAGAACCATTGGGGTAAGTGAAGTACATCTTGACCAAATTTACTTGGACTCACGAGGAAAAAAAGTCATACAAGAGAAGGAAACAAAATTTCAAATATTTTTCTTATCAGGGTTAAACTTCAAGTGTAACTTTAAATTTGTCTTAAGGTTAGATTTCTTTTCTCCTTCAATCAAACAAAAAACCCAACTTTATGTGGTCTCATTTTAATTAGCAAGAAAATTCCCAGTCTTGGATCATTCTTTATCCAAGAGTAAAGGCATTGTTAAATAGAGCAAAAGCAGCAGAGAATGCAAGGTTTACAATTCATATTAGTTATACTTGCTTTATGAGATGAGGGAAAATGAGGGAAACTGGATAAGTAACAGCAGAGTTCACAAAGTAAATCAAGCTCGGATGTGTAATAAGGCACAAGAAGAGAGAACCTATCAAGTAAATCTGATCTCCTGATATGACCTCACTCCCCTTGATGCCACTGGTAGGAAGGTACCTCTCAAACACAAGGAATATACACCTTGGTAAACTGAGACAGCAGGGAAACTGGTGTGAAGCACTCACTCTTTACCTCAATACCAGAAAAGACCAGGGAATATTTTTATTTGATTTCGATATTTGGATATATGGCATGGGTAAAAGCAGACAGGTGTTTTCTACACAGGCAAGAACTTTGATATAGAGTGAGCAGATGACAAGAGAAAGAGTGTAGTCCCACCAAGATGGAAAGTTAGAGTGAACATGACACTGATGGGGAAAGCTAAGAGACTTCCGAGCACACACAGATTTGCTGCATCATTTAATGGGCTGTACCTGTTCCATGAATGTCACCTCGTTCATGAGTGCTACTTCAGGTCACGCTGGCTGTGCACTGATGAGCGATGTAGGTGCAGAAAGTCAAGCAGGCACCGACTTGGTGCAGTTACTAACTGCCAGGACTGAAAAGGGACTGGAAGAAATCGGCAAATGATGCACTCCCAAACTGTAAGTGCAATCACAATCTGGATGCGCTTCACCTAGCACTTCCTTCAGTTTCTCCTGTCTCTAACAATCATTCCCTGAGGATGACAGAATGGCCTGTCCCCACCCTGGTGCCAGTAATGCTGCATTCCTCCTTTACACAGGTGCCAGCCAGCACTGGAGTCTTTTAATTGTCCACAATGCAAAGGCAGGCATTTCATACCCACAGCTGACTAATTCTGCAACTTCAATATCAAGACACAAACATGTAAGACAGACTTGTAAGAGCTAGCATAGTTTCACAGTTTCAGTGCCAAAACCACAGCACGATAACCCAGTGAGGAGGCTAAGTGACCAGGAAGTGCAATGAACCATAGGATTGACAGGATCTACATTATCCTTGGTTTGACCTGTCCTCCCCTTTCTTTTGGAATCCACTTGTACCATGAGAGCTGTCCTGATACTAGTATCCTTGCAATAACACTGTGAGACAATTTTTGGTAGCATGTAGCCCCAGGTTGTATTAAAAAGGATGTGACAATATTAAGATTTAAATTAACTCCTCAGCCTTGCATGATCTTTTGCTATCTGATTTGCATTTACCAGCTAAAGGACATTACTGAATCCAAAGTCAGAGGTGCAGGCAATATCCTACCCTCTCAATAGAAATCTATCCCCTCTATAAACCACACTCCTATTTATACCTCTCTTTAACAGTTTCATTTGAAAAAAAATTTGAATTTGGACAGTTGAAACAATTTCTCCTTTGTACTTTTATGAATGTCATTTTGTGTCCAGGGGATGTATCTAATATCAGTGTGACTTTGAGAGAGACTTATCAATATGTACATGAGTGAAAGATGTGGGAATTGCAGGACTGTGTCAAGCTCTGCTGTTCTGTTTTTTCTGTTACCAAAGGAAGACCCAAAATAAAATATCTGTCAAGCTTTGCTTTCCATTTCTAATGGAATTGTTACACATTGAGCACATTTTTAAAAACATGTTAAATCCCTTAATGTTACTGCATATCAGTGAGAGAATGATATTTCCCAGGACTAGTTTCAATTACTGTTTTTCATTTAACATAGGATGTTAACAACTGCCTTGCAGGAAGGGAGGAGAACGCTCCAGTTATGGACACTTTTCTTTCTCTATTTTTTTTCTTCTAAGGAAACAAATATCCATGTATGCCAGGGAAATTTAATCACATAAAATCGATCCTCCTGTAATCCTCCTCAGCTGACATTATGAGAACACTAGTGCTTGTTGGACCAGATTATATTCTCCAGAGTACATAAGAGTGGCAGATTTGCAGAACACAATATTTTTCCACTTTGCTGTCAAAGGGCACAGACCCCTCAAGGGCAGTTACACTGCTTCACCCCAGCCACATAAAAAAACCCACATCAGTGCTGTTGACATCAGTGCTGAAGTTTCATTAAGAACATGTACATAGACATTGTGAACTGAAATAACCATGTATCTCTGCTCTGCTCAGAAACGAGTTGGAGGCATTGGATTTTACAGGCATGCCCAACAAGCAATTCAGGCAGCTAAAGGCCAGAAACATCAACACAGTATGGACAAGAAAATGAGTCAAGGCAGCATTGTTCCCGTGCATTCTCTTTCACACCAACACCCCCCTCCCCCGCTTATCTTTCAAGATTCAGTTAAATCAAAATGAGGCAACTGCAGCTTTTTCTTCTTCAAATTGTCAGAACGTATTTAAAGGATTTCTGATAGTTCCAAAAATACCATGAAAAGGAAAGTGTGACTCATGATGCCCTGCTGAACTCTCTGCCTAAACTGGTTGGAGAATCATCTACAGACTAAGAAGTGACAGGAAAAGGGCTGGCCTTAGTCTGGGTGTAAAGTATAAACTAAAAATAGTGAAGTTTTTGTAAGGTGAAGGTGGAAACAGCTGTATGCCTCCCCGCAATTACAAACAGCAGTAAAATGAGAAAGCAACAAAGAGAAAGAGAATCCTGTACAGGATCTGTCCTTGCTGGTGATTTCTCTGGAGGCTGCACAAAGCAATATTAACTCACACTTAGAATGCAAATTTTGTCTTCACAGATATATCTTGTGAAATCTGCTTAAATAAAACTACAGTCTGCTATATACGAAAAAACTGTGCCTGACTTTAGAAAGTGTAGGACTCCAGTGATAAGACCCCAGCTGCATCTGCACAATGCTATGCAGAAAAACCTGTGCTCCCCTCTGTATTTAAGTGATTCACAGCACTGAGACTACAGGCTGCAGTCTCAGGAAGCTGTGCTGCAGCTTATGCAATGCTGCTGAGAGCACTGCTGCCCTTCAGAGCTATGGGGCTTTTGATTCAGAGGTGGCCTGTGTCCAGCCACTTGGGTCACGTCCTGCTCTGCAGAATCTGTTTGACAATGCTTGTGCTGCTTTACCATGAGCTGCAAAAAAAGAAGATTATTGGTCCTTCACAACAGTCGCAAGAAACAGCTGCATCCCTGACAAATTTCAGAGGGAAGTATGTGTTCTTAACTGAGCAAATGGGAGATCTCTAAAATGACTCTGGGATTAGTTTCTCATGAGTCAGGCCCATGCACTGTGGTCAGAGACATACTGAGAAGATAAAGGAGAAGCTCCAAGGTTAAGCACTGCGTGCTGAGGTGTCCCACCTTCAGGAGAAATGAGTTGATGGGCAAGTGGACTGACACAACAGTAAAGTACCACTTGCAGAGCATTTCTCCTGAGGGGTTCTGAATGCAGGAGGAACATCTTCCTCCGGTTTTCTTCAGAAGGTAAACTTTCTCCATTCAGGCATTGCTGTTGTCCATTGTGTTATATAGAAGAACATTATACAGATATAGAGATGTGTATTGGCAAGAAGCACATGGGCCTGCAGATCTTCTTATTCTATGGCCTTTGTTCCAGGAACTCCCTACAGCTTCTACAGCCTGAGAGAAGTTTGCAGCACAGCCATCCTACATGGGAGTGTCCTCAATGCAGAAGCACACACTTCTTGGTAGAACAAAGCCCACAGCGAGTTCCAGGAGAGAAAAAAACTGGCCTCATGGGCTCAAAGACTGAACTGGAACTCCAAAACTCCCATTTAAGCCACTAGAATCCAGATGTCATCTGGAGACCTTGGCCAAGCCTCTGTGTGTACTGTCTTGTTCTGTTCCTCATGCTGTCTTTGTCAAGCCAGCCTGGTGATCTCCCACCTTCTGCTACAGCCTGCACTGTGGAGCTGAGCTTGAAGGATTGCTGTCAGCTGCTTTCCACAGGCAGGATGAGTCAGAGAGACTGGGACAGAGTGAGCACCCAGAAAACGAGCAGCACAAGCCTGTGCAATCAGGAAAAGTCACGAAAGGAAACGCGATGGTACTCCCTGCTTTTAATAGGGGTCAATGAATTGACAACCACCTTTGTGCATGTTGGACATGAACTTCTATGAAATTATCTCCCTGACCTTTCCAAACAGTTAAACAGAGCAACTGTTTAGTATTCTACTGGTTCTATTACTGATTTCAGTGCTATCCCTATATGGCCAACATAGAAGGACAAACTCTTACGAGAATAATTCAGCTCACCCAAAACTTTGCATCACTTTGCAGTAGAATAGGTCTTTTCCCATAATTACTCAGGGAGTTTATAAAGATGACTCTTAATCTGGGGACCAGAGTCATTTGCTGAAATCTAGGTGCACTGAATATCCCTTGTATATAGCGCTCATTCTGGAATGACTCACAATTCCCAGGAAATACACAATGTACTAATCATTGCATATTTCTGCAGAGATTATTGTAAAAGCAGTCAAGAAGAAGACAGCCAAACAACTCAAGATAAAAGTCTTACAAGCCTGACTGTCAGGTGTAGATGCGACAGTTCTGAAGGTTGTTTCAAAGACAGCTATTTCTGTTGCAAAGTAAAATTTTTACAATGCAGGGATTTTTTCCTCTTTTGGCCTAGCAAGAAGTGTATTTTTAGAACTGTTTTGGGGTATATGCTGCAATGCTCATCACTAATTATAAATTTTAACAGCTATACTGAAGGCCTTTGTCAAGCTGAAGGCCCCTGTCCTGAAAATGACTCTCCTCACAAAAAACCCACCAAAATTTATTGCACTTAATATGCAACTTCACCTCCTTCACCTCTTCCCTAACATGAATTTATCCCAAATAGCATGTCTTACATAGCATATTTGATATATGGCTCATACATAATTCCCAGCAGCAGATTTTAGGATGTTTCAGCCAAGATGCTATGGGAAAATGCTAACAAACCAAGCATTTTCTCCTGCCACTCCTACTGTCATTTCAGCCTGAATTCTGAGCTAGGAAAGGTTAAGTTGCAAATCGATATTTTGAGCATAAAAATTGATGATTTTAGAGAAAAATGTACTGCATTTGCTCAAAGTAAAAAAGTGGAATTTTTAGTGAAACTCACTGCTAGTATTCATGCTTTTTTGAGTCTTGTGTAGCACAAGATATTGTAGTGCTCGAACACTTCTCAAAGGCTACTGAAAAACTGGTACTATCTTCTATCACTTTTATTAAGCCTGGATCCAGGCTGTGGCACATTTCCATTTAAAATTTTATCAGTGTTAATTGAGATTTCTCTGGTTAGTCAGGTGGTTGGTGGGCTCTGTTCCTCTTGTTGTTTTTCTTGTTTCCATCACTTGGAATGATGCAGTACAATGAAGAACCTAAACCTTGGTTCCTCTTCACTAGAATGACAACACTGGGAAAGTTCTCAGGGCCCTCATGACTGGGAGACTCTTCAGTGTCAGAAAATCCCTCAGGAACAATGGTGCCAATGGGAGTGACTTCAGGGTGGCTCCACTCTGTGCCTAGAGATTACACAGTGCACAGAGATTGGATCTGAGGGGAAGGGTTTCTGCAAAAAAGCCCTGATAATATGACATAATCTAATATGAGCTTTTTTAAAAAAATGTACCAACTGCACATTCAGCAAACAACATAAGATCACACACACCTCAACAGACTGCCACTGCAGAAAGCAGTGAGAGCCAAACTACCCGTCAGCACAATGGGCTAAGAAGTGATTTGATTTTGAGTGAAAACAGAAACAGTGCACAGAGTAATACCCAGTGGCTGGACCTCGGTTATTAATTTCCAAGTATTTTTCTTTTTTCTTTTGAAATACAAAGCTGTTATTAATAAAGTAAAATTTGATGAGGAGAGTAAACACACACTGATAAAATAACTGGATTTCTAACTTTCAGCTTTAAGTCAATCTTACCAAATTGACTGATTTATGTGCCATGTCCATTTATACAACACAGGCAGCAGGATATCTTCCCTCAGTGGAAGGAAGAGATATTTAATCCCTTAAACTTCCTGCCTCCCACTGTCACTCCCAGTGTCATGAAGGAGGAGAGTTATGCCTTCAAATTAGGGATTGATAGAGTGTGAGCTGGAGATTAGGAAGGAGTTTTACAGGGAAAGTTGCCAGCAACTGGTGAATGTTCAGAAATTCCACAGCAGGGCCTTAACACATCAGTGTAAAAACAGTCCCCGAACAGCATAAGCAAGACAAGAGCAGCTCTTCCAGGGGACTTGTCACTATACAGCCTGTGTCTTGACTCTAAATCAGATTTACATGGTACTTCTGTACAGACACTGCTTTTAACACCATTTGCTCTGTGCAGATTGAAGGTCAGAAGATACATATGATTAGTACTAAAAGACTTTAAATAGCATGGCTACTGAATTCAAAGATCTTTGTATAATCTCTTATCATTCACAGCAGAAAAAAACCACAAATGCTATTCTGTATCAGCCTTACAGGATATTTCACAAAATTGCAGAATCACAGAATCATTTAGGTTGGGAACACTACTTGTTAATATTTTAAACTGCGAAACTGAATTATGGGCTAAGCTCAGTTTAACCATGCCATTTAAATTACACTCTTAATTAAATAAGTACATTTTTTGCACAGTTTCCAATATGAAATTATTATTATTTTGAAAGAGAAAATTCTGTTTTCCTTTGGGAATGTTTACATAAAAGTTACACTTGATCGACTATAAAAGCATAGGTAACTACTTCACCACATAGAAATACTTTCCCTTAAATTGTAGTTCTCATGAAGAGCCATCAGTTTATAAAAACAGTCCTGTCTAACAGGACAGAGAAAATACCAGTAGATCATCCTGTTCTTCTGCCACTTGACTGCTCTATGCACACGGGCCACTTTCTTTATATTCATATTGTACAGAAAAAAAAAAGGCCATGTAGTTTGCTTTGTGAAGCATTTACATGAAAGGAAAAAAATAAAGAATTTTGCAAAAAAATATGAAAACAAAAATGAGTTCTCTAAAATGGGTACAAAAGGTGACAATATCTAATTGATTTGGAAGACCGATTTTTTAAAAATTATTTAGTCTTTAAAAGGACTAATATCACAAGTGTGTTAACAGGATCCCAATTCATATAATTTAGTGGTTTGGGTTTATTTTATCACATATCATTTCCCTGTGTTTTATAAATAAATGCTATTTAAAGTCTGGATTATGTTCCTGGTGTAGGGCTCAGCACTGACATCCAATAAGCTTATTTGAATTTGAGAATCTTTCTGGATTAAGCAAATGTCAAGTCTGCAATATATAGAGCATATAAATCCAGTCTGAAGCTTAAACTTAAGACAAATGCATAGTTTTATACTGAGATGTCAGAAATGAGAAAGCACTACTCCTCCCACATCCATTTAAAGTTGAAGAAAGCTTCAATATGATAATTATTTAGAAACATATTTTCACTATTATCTTCAAAGCATAAATTAATCAGAAAATTCTCCAGAATTAGAACTGAAGACTGCTGTATATATTGTTACTATAAATGTGTGAAAGGAAATGTGGCAGATTTTAATAAGCTTTTTCCACATAGATGAAAACGCCAAAATATCTTTTAAATTTCATGTTCCACTTAAAAAAAAAAAGAAAAATCATCATGCTTTACCTTGAAGTGGGAGCAGTCACACCAGTAGTACATCAATACTAATCTACCACATCTCACATCTGATACATGAGTGTACTGTGTGGAGTTTATTCAATTGTAAAATTGAGCCAAGACATTTTCAAGTACTTTAAATAAAAGCTATCAGGTGTTAAGTGATTTGTTCAGAATTGATATCACTAAATACTAGAGGAAGAAAAAAAGTATCTATTCAACAGGACATAAGATTTGAAGCTTGTAAAACACAGTCTGCTACCACTATTGCTTCTTTCAGTCAGGAACATCCAATTCCTGCAGGAACCTGAGGAGCCATTTTTAGCTTACTTCCTCAAACTAAACATTATCTGACCATGCAAATGTAAGAATATGCCAAACATTAATTTCACCTCACCTTAGCTTTCTAAAAGCTGGCATCTGAGACTGTATCTTGAGCCACAGGAAAAAGGGGAGGAACTTCTAAAATGCATTTCATCCCACATGTGAATCATAGCACCTCTCTCTTTCCATCGGCTGTACAGGAGACTCCAAATATTAAGTTTTCTATTTTTTTTTGCCACTGAAGGGCTAAAAAGGGTTTGAAGGGTTGAATCTTTCTCCAAGTGCTAGTCATTCTGAATCAGTGGAAATCTCAACATTGACCCAACTGGTCTACTTTTTAGCTACTCTTACCTTGCCTTTTCAGTGACTCCCATTTGTTGATGAACATCAATAAATTCCATGAGTTGCCTTTGTAGCACGTTTTCTTTTCCTTCAATTTGCTTAATAAAATCATGCTGCAAAAGAGTAGATACTGTTGGACGCTTCTCATAATCTTTAGTCAAACACCTGTGCTGGCAAAAAAAAAAGTGTGATCATTGAGGGTTTGCAGTTAAGTTTTGAAATGCTTGTGTAGGAGTTCATTCATGCCTCCATAATAAATACATCCATCTTAATCAAAACAGCTCTGCACTGAAAACTGATACGATTTCACAAAATTGATGAGTCCAAGAAGTTAAATTAAGGCAATTTAAAACTAAATATTCTTAATTTAAAGAAACATCAAGTGTGTTTTAAATAAGGAGCCTCACTTGGAAGTCAAACTGAATTTACAAACTAGCCTTTTAAGGAAGAGTATTAGTTGCAACAGATTTCCACAAAAGATATTTTACCCATGACATTTACACGTGTTCCATATTCAACCAGAGTGGTCTCAGTGGTTACTCACTTGTTAATGAAGTCATTGAATTCAGGAGACCACAGTTCAGGCTGCTGTAGTGTTGGAGGAGGATTCCTGCAAAGGTCAGGGTAATGATAAGTTAATAAGCTACTCGCTTGACAAAAACAATGTGTGAAGGCAGGCTGGGTAATGAGTTTTAGAAGGCCACCGAAAAAAGATATTGATTTCCACTGGTAAAAGGAGCATGGGTAGATGATGCAATGCCTCATTGGTTCTCCTATTTTACATAACTAATAAGGAGAAATAGCACTGAGATGATCTACCCAGTGTAGCTAAGAATCACTGTAATTTTTTCAATCAAATCAATAAGAGGAAATAAAACTAAGAACCCATTAATCACTATTCACTTGTAATGGCAAGTTCCTTTTTTCAAGCTTGAAAAAATACACTTTCTTAAGAGATTTTTAAAACGAAATTCTATTTTAAGCTTTCTCAGAAGGACTGAATTAATCAACTTGCTGAACAAAGTGTCCAAAGGAACTGCTTCTTTGTTAATTATTCCTCATTCATCAGAAGATAATCAGAAGTGAAGGTCTAAATACAGATCTATTGTAAATAGATACTACTGCTTTCTTTTCTGTTGTTAGAGCTGTTTATTCTAGGTGTTAATCTAGTTGAAATGGTCTTGACAGTCTTCTTCCACTCAGCCTTTTCCACTGAGTATGGTCATGAAGACAAAAGCAATGACTGACTGATAGATGAGGTGACTTGCTGTCTCTTTTCAATCAATGGAGGTGACTTGTTGTCTCTTTTCAATCAACCATAACTGCTTTTCTTTAAGCGCTTCTTAACATTTCCTCTATCACTCTCAGGTTTTACTTAATGGAATGAAAGGGTATTGATCTTAGATTTGCTCCATGGCAGAAAGTTGCCCAGTACTTGTAACAGCATAAGCCAGAAATTTTTTTGAAGTCCTATCTGCACTGACTGACCACAAGTTTGTAACTGCTTTTCCCTTAGCAAGCAAGGGTTAGAAGAGCATTCATACTCTCTTTCAGTGCCAAGTCAGCCAAGATTTCCTAAACCTAAAAGTAATTTAAACTAATTTGGATATCTTGGCTGAAAAGGACTCAAAGCACTTACATATGTTATGTGGGCTCAGCTGTCATGGTACTGCTTCAGTTCTTAGAAGGAAATCCACAAACAACTGTATGATCATCACTTGGAGATTGATATTCTTTTAAATGGCATAAGTAGCACTTTGACTACTTACATCTTCAGCTTCAAAGCAAAAAACACAAAAGAAATTTCCATTTGCACTGCCCAAGGACAGCAACACTGGAGCTGCCAGAAGCAGCACAAGCTAATGAAAACTGAAGCCTAAAAGTATGTGAGTGGTGGAACAACCTTTGCTTCAAAGGACATAAGATAACTCCTGAAGACTGGTGTGGGAACTGTTCACCACAGTGGCATATTCAGACTCTGTATTTCTATGATATGTCATTCTTTGTAACAGAATATACAGGACTTAAGTAATTTCTGCACTCATGTGGCAGCAGCCCACTCAGGAGAAGACTTTGTGACTTCTTCTCAAATGTTGCTACACTCAGCTCTGAACTTCTCACATGTGGTTGAAGTGAAGCCTGCAGAAAATTCAGCTGGGCAAAGGATTTTTAACCTATTTCCCCATATAAATAATATAAAGAAAGTCCACAAACTTACATGGTCTAACTTTGAAGAAAGTAACAGTTAAGGAAAAGGTTCAGTCTAACCCATCAACAAACAAACACATCAAGATATTACCTTGGTATTTTGAAGAGTGCCCTCATGGGGTGCAAATCAGCAAGGGGTGGATCTCCATCTCCCAGTTCTATGGCAGTAATACCTAGTGACCATGCATCACATCTAGCATCATAGGAGCTATCTAGCTGCTGCTCACAGGCAATCACCTGTTGGAATAAAAGACTGGGATGGTCAAATGTCCAAATTTAAGAGTACACCCACAGCTGGAGGAATCTCTTACAGAATATTCAGTGAAATAAGCAGACATGTACACATATAGAAAGCTAAAGCATCCATCCAATTTCTGAACCTGCCCCCACCCCGATACTTAAATTAGATAAAGCAGGTGTCCATGAACACCACGTTCTCTGGCCAGATGTTCTCTGATATGACAAAAGGCTACGAATCCTTGGATTTTTCAGCTGAAGGTGGTAAACTGCATCCCATGACTGACGAAGTAGAAGGAAACTCAGAAAACCTACAACTCTTTATATGGATTATACCTGCTAATTAATTTTTGCAGCTATACTGCCCTCTCTATGAAGTGAACCAATCAGGAAAGGAGAAGCTGAATTCACTATCTCTTACTGGGTTCTTATTCAACCAAATCAACCAATTTCCAAATCAAGTGGATCTGGACAAAGTTCATTAGATCACAGCAAAGTATTTAATTTCATATGCATTTCTCATCCATAATGCTGGATGAATCTAGAATTTTTCTTCCCATTAGCTGCAGATCTAAACCAACATATATGCCATTAGCTATATGGCTAGACCTATGCGTATGAACAGAATGTGTTGATAAAAGTAAATGTGTATAAACAGTAGTTTCATATGCTAAAAACAGATGTACTTGCTTGTGTTTCTGTGCACACAAATAAGTAGATAAACTTATTTATAAGGAAATATTTTTCTCCCTCAGCTTAAAATGTATACTTCAATTTCAGTCTGAAAAAACCTCCACAGAATCCTAGTGCATCTTCTTCATTCATTATAACCTTTTCAATTTCTTGTTGCAGCAAGGGATATATAGTATTTGAAATTTCCCAGGTGTAGAAGTAAAAAAATAGAAGCTATAATGTATCACA
Organism: Pardalotus punctatus; assembly: GCA_013400915.1. NCBI lineage: Eukaryota > Metazoa > Chordata > Aves > Passeriformes > Pardalotidae > Pardalotus > Pardalotus punctatus. The sequence goes on along the minus strand of VZTX01009144.1, from coordinate 324,841 downwards.
GTACCAACCTGGGCTACTTCCATCCAAGAGGAGATGTGATATCTATAGTTTCAGAGCTTGAAAGGCTGGAAAGTATCAATAGTAGTACTCTATATTCTTTAACATTTTATTTAGCAATTCAATGTCTTGCTCCCTGTCTCTAATCTTGTAATTTCAAAAATAAACCCCATTTTAATTTAACCCTTGAAAGCATGTAGGAAAAAGAGGCTTAAAACACGTTTTAAAAGGACATTGCTGTTTCATTTGGTGAAAGGACCAGGAAAAAAGACAAAGAGCAGAAATGCAGAAAACAGCAGCTCGAGTACCAGCGACAAAATGTTCTGAAAACTGACCTCTGGAGCCATCCAGAATGGGGTGCCCACGGAGGTGTTCCGGCGGAGACGAGTGCTGGTCAGCTGAGCAGACACACCTGCAAGAACAAGGGGAAGCTATCACCAGAGCAGTGGCTATTTCCATCCAAGACAGCCCTTCTGAAGGGTGACATCCTTGTCTTGGCATGCTACAACCTCCTCCGCAGTTCTCTGGAGAGGCCCAGTCCTCAAAGGTACTCAGCACTTCAGCGGAGGTTCTCCATATCCTTTGTTTCCAGTGGCTTCAGCAGGACCCAGACTTAGACCCAAATGAGCATTTGATTAGTAATCTGATTCCATATATTTTGACTGGTTAATTACAGTTTTTCTATATCCTGTTCTAGGAGAGCAGTAAAACAATTTAAGGAAGGTGGAAAAGTACTGTACTTTCCACAGCTTCTAATGCTCAGTACTGACACTAAACCTCTGTTTCATTTTATATATATATATACATATATATGTATGTGTATATATATATATATAGTTCGTGTTAACACTATAAAAGATACCTATTCTCATCTCTTAACTGCTCTGGCATAAAAAAGAAACAACAGAACAGTGAAACCTCATAAATCCTTACAAAAGCAGAAGTCTCTCCATGCTCAAAGCACATTCTCAAAGCAACAAGCCTGTAAATCAGCTTTGCAATATGAGCCATAGTTTACGGACTTAACTATTTCAGGCCAAGAGTTGGAAAGTGAACTCCGAAGTTTAAAGACTCCTTGCAGCTCGGAATTAAAATACACTGAAATATTAGAAATTCAAGTGTGCTATAGCAAAATTCAGAGCACTCTGCCACCAATTTCCTTCCTTACCAAACAAGAGTGTACTGGTTAGAAATAGCCCTAGTGATGCAAAGGGGACAGTGCTACACATGGAGGAAAACAGCCCCTCAGCCAGCATGCCCTAAACTATTATGGATTTGTGAGTCACAAATAACTGTGAAGTCCACACATGGAGAGAAACAGCCCCTCAGCTAGCAAGTCCTATTCTATTATGAATTTGAGTAATAGCCAACATGAGGCCCACCAGAGGCATGTTCTGAAGAGCTGATGCCATGGATGGCCAGGAAGGTCCTGTGCTCTACATGCTCCAGCCTCAACCTGACTGACACTGGAGCTGACTTATTTCGCCTTCATACACACATCTGCTTTTTCTCTAAAATGTAAAAAGAGTGTTTCACTCTGTGAGTTTCATTTAATTGTTCTGAAACACATGAAGCTCCAGTGAGCACCACTGGCCAGTTTCAACTCTGTATTGTCTGGTTTGAAAATGCTTGACTGTCTCTTCCTGAAGACACTGCAGACAGTTCATAACAAGCAATTCACATTAACTGTCCAACAGGAATATTAACTAAACCTCTGTCAATGTAGGATTTTATTGTTTTGGTTTTTTTTCAGTGTAGTTAAGAAACAATGGAGAGCTAGATCTGTTTTTTCACTCTAAAGCTATGGGTTCAGCTCTGATTCACTAAATACCTGCATTTGGCTTCCATAGAAATGTATGCAGCATCTGAAAATAAGGGCTGCAAGGAGGACCCTGCCTGTTCCTTTGAGATAACTCCAACCACTGCTTTTGTGGCTACCTCCCTCCAGCTTGCTCCAGCCTTGAAAAAGTTGGATCCTTTTCTCTCTTTGTGTCTGCAGAAAGTTGAAAACACAGTGTTATGTATCATGGAAAGCAGGACAATGTGAGTCTTAGCACAAAGTCCATCAATCCTACTTTGACTCAGCTAAGCAGGGGCTTTGTTTATTGCCATCTCAAGGAGTTGTCTGAGGTCCAGCTTCCGGCTCACAGTCTGTGGCTGTTCTGAGCTCTCAGAAAAACATGTCATTTAGTAAGTACACATCACCTCAGGTCTGAAACCATTGCAGGGATGCCAACAGACATTATTATGTGAGATCCTTGATTTTGGAGGGAGCTGAGGCTATTCTCCCTTCCTCCGTGTTGTGGGAGTCCCCTGTGCAAAGCTCTTTTTTTGCAGTCTTGGACAAGGAAATGGGATTCAGATCTGCAGGCAAAGAAAGGCACTAACTATATTTTTATGATTTCAGTGTCAGATTTTATAAATAATCATAACTTTCTGTAGAGATGAGGAACAAAATATAAAAGGTACATTAATGTGTTCAGTCTTCTCTGTCTATGACCTGTTGAGTTTTTTCTCTTCTAACTGCAATTATTAAATGAACTGAAGATTTTTTCCTCCTCACTCTTCTTTTATTTCTGAAAAAAACTGATTTAATTTGAATTGTTCACCACTACTTTCTTTAGGCTCTTGAGGGTTTTGTATGCTTTTTGTTTGGTTGCTTTTTTTAATCTTTTTGCTCATAGCATTAAAGTGGCATTTCAGATTATGCAGCATAGGTCTTATGACAAATGATATTTCCTTGGGCTTTTTCTGTGTATAGAGGAAAGATGATGTAATTCCACACTTAGTAACATTTCTTCCAGCATTTCAGTTACCAGTCAAGCATAGAGCTGGCCATCTTTTTTTAACTTATATATTCTCAAACAAAAACATCTTGCTCCTCCCCTCCCCTTCCCATTTACTACTGCTTTGTTGCAAAATGAGCCAAATATTATACTAAGAAAATCTAAAATATGTCATAAAATGGTGTTTTATCACACATAAATTATTTTTTCTTATGGAAGTTAACAGATTCATAAATATCTGTGTTAATAATACAAATGCACATGAAAAAGAAAATATTGCGCATAGAGCTGCATTTCTTCATATTTCTTCAGGCACCATTTTGCTAAAAAAAAACTGAACATCAGGACACTTCCACTATGAGTATTATTCAAGGTTTTCATTGCAAAAATTGACATATTAAAATAACATTGCAAGTAAAGCCATCTACTTCTGACCTTAGCACTCAATAAAAGAAAAACTGGGCAAAAATTAGCTCCCTGTTATTTGGAAAGACTTGTCTCATGGTGCCCAATGTGAGCAGACAACATGCTGATCTAAGCTGGAAGGCTGTACAACATCACTCAATCATGATGTCCTGTGACAGAAGTATGCACATTTTAGTGGTTGATGCTAGTGAGGGAATGGTGAGCCCTAGTAAATTGTACTAAACTCACATTTGACACACAGCAGGGAGACTGTAAACATACATAATGATCTTGCCCCCATAATCTTACACTCATTTAGCCATTTATTCCTTCTTTATTTGTGTCTTCATTGTACATTTCACTACCAAAGTGTCCTCCTCTGTAGATTAAGAACATGTAAATCTTCCTCAAGCTATTCTCTGGATCAAAAACTGCTCACACTGTCAACCCTGCAGATCTAAACAGGCCAAAATGCTTGGAATTATTTCCCAACCTTTTTTTAATCTCCTAGGGAAACAAATGTAAAATAGCAGTAGTGTTTACACTGCATTCCCCTTAAGCCCACTGGCAGGTATGTTTTGCCACTCCTGTTTCATGCTGTTTGATGCATGAAGAAGCCACTCCTTCCTCACCTCTTTGCCCAAAGGTGTGAAGTCAGTCTCTCATAAATCACTCAACTCTTCCTTTTTTTAGTAGATATGGAAGCAACAGGTCCTAATTCTTCCAGGTTTTCTCTCAGCACCTTAAGCTTCACTTTGAGAAGAAGCCACTCTTCTTGTCAGGGTGCAGATAGGGAAGTAGCTACTTCCCTTACAAAAATGGTGGAGTTTTTACTCAATTCCTCTGTAATTGATTCTACCCTTGACACTCCTTTGTTTGTTTCTTTTGGATTGTATTGGTGTAATGGTACATGTCCAGACAGAATATTTCAGACAGATCAGCCAAAATGCATAAAAAATGCTAACCTAAAAAAAAAACCTCAATTGTGCAACTCCTTCATACTCCATAATAACAAAAAACAGAGAAGGAACATTAAAAAAAAGCAATTCTGGTAGTACAAAAGGCAAACACCATAACACACCAGGTATGTAACCACATATAACTGTGCTGCAAATAGTGGCATCCCGCCTAAGACTGTAAAAGGAGATCAAAGAGCTTCTCCCAGGTTTAATTACTTGGCATTACTGAAAGCATAAAGACATTTAATAGAAAATATTACTAACAGATCACAAGGAGACAAGCGCCTGGTTTGATGCCTTAACAAGAGATGTTTCAGAACCTTTTTGAAACAATGTTAGTATTCAAAATTCCTTATAGACTATAAACTGACCCCAAAATGAAACTTTTAAATGAAAAGAGCACAGAGCAATATATTTTTCTTGGGTAAGCTGTTGCCAGAAAAACATGCTTGAGAATTTCTGCTCAGTGGTAAGTGCTCAAATTAAATCTAGAACTAAAAATCAGGTTCTGACCAGTAAAATGGAAATAAAGAAATAGGAAACAAAGTTGAAATGATGAGTCAAAAAGATAAGAATGTTCAGCAGCATTTTATGTTGAAAGGTGTTATATTTTGTTATGATGAAGCATGACTTGCTTTTCCTGAATCCATGCTGCCTACTCCCAATCATCTTCTTGTCTGGCATATGCTTAGAAATTATATCCAGGCTTATTGGTTCCATCACCATTCCCAACAGGCCTCATGGACTTGTGTACACTGAATTCTTTTAAATGCTCTCTAACCTGATCCCCCTTTACTGAAGGTACATTGACTTGCCCCAGACTTCCCCACTGGTCTCAGGGATCTGGGACCACAAGTTAAGACTGTGGTAAAGAAGACATTCAGTGCCTCCACCTTTTCCATGTCCTTTGTCACCATATTCTCCATCTTTCTGTGTTTTTTTGATGAACATAGTTTTAATGTTGAAAACTAGAGTTTCCCAAACCCTCAAGAAAACACACACTGCAGATGCAAATTTTTAACTTAAATAGGCATATCCAAAAGATAACCAAAAGGCCCAGAAAGATCAAAAGCTCAGTATGCAAGAAGACCATATATACAAACTGCCTGGGAGATGAAAAATCCATGGCATTTACTACAAAACCAAGAGACATGGAGTAAAAGGGCATAAAGAAGTTAATCTGTACTATCAAATACAGGGTGATATAAATGGATGCTAAAGAAATGAAAGTCCAGTGGCTTTCACAGTAAACTCACCATGAGGCTTAAAGACAAAGAAAATACATTTTTAAGCATACTAGGAAAATTTTAAAATCCTAAATCTGAAACAGAATCATTACAAGGTACACACTGATAATAAAATGACAAACAGTGCCCAAAAAAAGGCAGAACGTTCGCTACATTTGTGCGATATATAATCTTTTCTTAAACAGAAGGGTTTAATACAACTTCTTTCTTTAAGAAATCCAAGATATTTCATCTTACAGACTGTGCCTCCAGTAGAGCAGGTGACCACAGACTCCCCTCCACATGCTCCTGACAGTTCAGTGCATCACACCACCAATGATTCTAATCAAATCTCATGCTTCGGGGCTTCAGCTGGTTTCCTGAGAGGGATGCACAGAAACATTTTTTATCCTGTTGCACAATTGGCCAGATGTACTTGGATAGGAGAACTGGTCCTCTCTAGAGCCTCAGGGAGTTGTACAACTACACACAATCTGGTGCAGTATGATGGTAAGGAAATTCCTCCTTCTCAGATACTGCCTTCCTCATACCTTAGATTTCAAACTAACTGCCACTTTGACTCCCAGAAAGGATTTTTCTACCCCTGTATGACTGACAAAACTCTGGAGATTTCTCTCATTGTTCTATGTCCTGTTATGATAATCTGGGTTACTGTCAACACCTATGCTGATGGAACAGAATATTTAAAATACCTTGGGACTGGAATACTCCAGTACAAATAAGTCACTGGGTTCAACTTTCAGGTAAAATGTGAATGGGCTTTAGTATGCACAGACGAGACCCGAGGGTTTCTAATAACCTCAAGAGATGACTATTTTGTGAGCCATGACAAAACCAGAGGGAAGTTTTTGCGGGCCAGAAAGGGCTGTTTTCTCACTTCATATGTCCCTGGCATCCAACACCAGCTTTCAGCATGGATCTTTTTTAATGCTTAAGCCACCAGTGACATCTTTATGTGAATTAATAGAAGAAAATATTTGAAAGACCAAGTGAACAGCTTATCCTGGATATAGCATTTAGCCACATGATTTCTGTTTTTTGTTACTGGACAGCACAAAGGTTTTCATTCAAACACGGTCCCCCCCAAAAATTTTCAGGACTAAGCCTTCAACAAAGAATTAAACATTCAACAATGAAAAAGCTCCACAGCTCAAGTCAATGCAATCCATCTTATCCCTGCTAACCCTGGACTGAAAAATTTGGAATTATTACTTTGATTGGGTTCAAAGCAGTTTGACAAGCTGCTCACGAAGAAAGCTTTCTTCAAAGTCTTTTACTTTTATTGGCTTCTGCCATAGTCTCCTGGTAGATGCATTTTAGCAGCAACATGTGAATGTCATGCTATATGGTATGCAGAAATGACAACACAATAACAGCCTGGTTTTGATCTGAACCAGTGAAGCAGACAGCTTTATTATGGATGCATGCTAGAATGACTAAGACAAATACAAGTCTTGCTATGACTCATTGCTTAAAGTAAGCTAAGGGCAGAAAGAAAATTATTTTATTTTTGAATACTTTCAAATTAAATTATTTTAATTAATTGTTTCATTTTTGCTGAATGATTCAGACAGCGTTTATAGCAAATGCAGGGCAAGCAGAAAAAACCACAATAGGATATTCTGACTACTCCAGAATAAGTATTTTACAAAGGTTTGGAAAACTACTCAAGGTCATGCTGAGCTCCTCTTCAATGTCAGCAGGACATGGGAACCTGGGAATGATGATTATATATTAAAAGGGACAGAGACTGAAATGCCCCAACACTCAAACTTGGATCACTCACAACTGACTTCTCAACCTATTCTCTGAGCACAAGGTGGCTCTAGACTCCCTTCTTTGCAGCCTGACCCAGGCCACGTGCAATCTCAGCACAGTCCTGGGAGCCTTCTTGCCCTCTGCAATGCCACACGCTCCCAGCATTTGCCAGGCTGATCTGTGATCAGCCAGCAAACTGCATCTATCAAGGCTATTCGTGGTCATTTAGGTCATGTTAGGATTGGCCAAAGCACTGTGTCACAGCAAGACAAGATGAGAGCCAGTGAAGTGTCACAGTGAAAGGATGACACTCAGTGCCATGGTTCCATCCCCAACCTCTGACCTGAGATTTCAGATGGTTTTTTTCCCCACAAGACCAGCAGAAAGCTCCCTCATGCATCAGAAAACCAGGGGAGGTGAACAATTAAAGAAATGGAACTCTCAAGATGTAGCCTTACCAAAACAATTGTCCCCACTGTTTTGGACATGCTGTACAGTGGAACTGATTTGACTTCTCTTGCTTTGTTGTTATAGAAGCTTCTGGCTCAGCTACACTTCAAAAACTCAACCTGTTTAGTACATTCACAGACGTTTGAACATTTTGGCCTGTATTTCTGTATCAGAATAGGAGATCAAAACTTAACAAAAACACCTGTGCATTCTAACGCATGTTGAGCAATTGTTATGGACCGCTGGTAGTGGTAAAACACTACTAACAGTCCATAATTTGAAAGGAAGAAGTAGTACACCACTATTGAGACACAAAACAGAATGTTGGCAGAACTACTCTTTCTAGGGGAATAAAACCCAATCAATTAATTTTAATAACTAAACTGAATTATGAAATCAATACTTTCATTTAGTATTGCCCAAATGAAATTATGTATGCATTTCAAAGTAAACATGGGATTATTACAAAAATATGCTATCAAAACAGTGTCTTGCCATTGACTAGTTTCACCAAATTGCAATTTTGAATAATAATAATAATAAGGCCATCTAAAATGCCAGTATTAAGATTTCTTTGCTTCTTAACTTTGAAAGACTGCAAATAGCTTAAAAGGAAGAATGAACATTCTCTCCATAGCAAAATAATAACCCAATTACATTCCAAACACAAAAACTGGCCTCTCTCTACCTGCAGTTTCCAAACTACATAGAAGCAATAGTTCAAGTATTAAACAAAGCAATATCAGTATGTCTAAACAGAGCAATACATATTCCCTTCCCAAATCTATTTTTCCCAATGAGTTGTACTCAGGTTAAATCTCTAGATGACCCCGGCTACTGTCCATGATAGAACTGTGCTAGCTATATGTAAAATAGGGTATCTGAAACTGCATTTGGAATGCCAAGATAATAGTCACACAAAACTTTTACATCCAACACTGACATAAAAGCAGAAAAATGCAAACTAAGCATGCTTAAAGTACAAAAATCACCCCACATTCACAATATATTCCATTAATATTACAATACATGTTTTAATTATGCAACCTATTTATCCACAGTGCTAAAGGAACCCTTGAAGACATTACTCCATTAACTGCAGTAACACAGCTTGTATTTTTCCACCATCTGCCAGCAGCAGTGAGATTGCATTACCTTTTTTCCATGTCTTCCACTGGAACCTGCTTTACATATTAAAAAACATCGATCTTTCCTATGTATTGCTTATCCAGAGCCTCTAATGACGGAGAGTTTTAAGTACTATTAGCAAAACACCTATGAAGAAACTGAAAATGGAGAGTGCCAAGCCTTTTCAATATCCCCTTTCCCACAGTTACATGACAGGGCAAACTATAGGAAATCATGGGATCTCTTGAAGCTGGAAGTAGGCTTGAATTCTAAAGATTTAAAAAGTCCACCCACTTTTTATTTTCCTTATGGGTACTTTAATATTTCTAATACCCATGTAGGTGTCTGGCTTTTTCTCCCCAATAACCTTTCATGGTAATAACAGCAAAAGTCTAATTACACGTGATATGAAATTATGTTTGATGCAGAGACAGGCATGGCCTTCAGCAAGAAACAGTGCTGCTGGAAAAATATGCATTTCCTAAATGGGGGAATGTAATTTATATTTTTTCTGGACATTTCCAAGGCAACAGCTGCTTATTCTGAGATATTTCTAGTTTGGGAGAGCAGGTTTCAGTAGTCCCAGAGCAGTATGAGCTATCTGTGCCCTTGGTCAACACTATCAACCTAAAGGTCAACCCTCAAAAAAATAGCTGAAGAAAAATTTTCCACCAGCATTAGAGTCTCCTCTTTTTAGCTAAAAGAATCACTTTCCACTTGACTGCAGGTATTTCAAAACTTTTAGTGGAAAATGGTTCGTTCCTCCATGGCTCCTGAGAAATCAGAAACTCATTTAGTTTGCTGATACGGAATTGTGTCCTCTAGGATCCTCTTCATTCAAAAGCATATAAGAATGAAAAGCTCTGGCTTTGAAGCTCCAAGAAGCACTGAAATGGCAGGGCATCTCAGAAATAATTTCAAATCTTCCAAAACAAAATATCACTTGGACTTTTTCAGACCAAAGTTAAAATAATAACAATAATAATAATTATATAGCTAAGCTTGTTTTCTCCCATTTTGAAACAGCACATTATAGAACCATGCCTTAGATTGACATTAGTACATGAAAGGTCCAGTGCAGCATCCTGATTTCAAGAAAAGAAACTGAATTGAGAGGGACTATTCAAAGAAGCAAGTATTTGTCAGCAGATACAGATGTTATACCCTCAGCATACCAAGAAACTGGATACACATTAAAAGATGCAGATGAATATATTAATTTTTCTTTCAGATGAGGTGTGCTATGTGTTCAAGTGACTTCAGGCCAGATTTTTAACTGACTAAAAAAGATCAGACACTGACAGATATTTAGGCAGCAAAGGCTGCAGATAAATTTGTCACATGCCTTTCAAAAGGTATCTGGCATTAAACTAATTTCTTTAAATTTCATTAAATTAATTATCTGCACCTTTAGAGGCTAAAACTTCATTTGAAATCTGTCTTTTTAACATCAATCCACTGCATACAACCAGAGTTCTGAGGAACAGACATAAAATACTTTCTTCCCAGAACATTAATAAGAAACTGTGAATATAATTTAGAATATTTATCAAAAAGGAATTTAATTCACACCTTGCTTGCCTCCAGTTCTTTTTATACAATAGATTACATAGCAGTCACTCTTTAAGGTGCTGCAAGAAATTTAATGTAAATGTCTATTTTTCTATCAAATCTCTATCTTATACTGAAAACAGCAGCTACACTTGAATATCATGCAACTATATGATGTGGTAGAGGATATTCTTTGCTTGTAGCCTAATTGCTGCAATTCTCAGGCATAGCATCCTACCCCAAAGGTTTTCTATCAGAACAGCTTAACAGCTAATTCCCACAAATGTTCAGGTAGTGAAACTGCCTTCAGCCAGACTTCTTCTCTTACAAAGAAAATATGTTCTATTAATGTATTTAGAAGTTTAATTACTTTAAAGACTGAATCTGTGATCAGTGGACATCCCCCCAGTAGATCCCCTTGGCTGCTACTCATTATCTGTAGAAAATAAAAATTAATTTGTTTATCTCTGCTGATCTAAATTATCTTCCTGGATGGATGTAAGGTGAGAGGATGCATCCCTGGTAACAGTATTTCAAAATTTTTGTGACTTGGACAGTTTAAAGGAAAACTTTATGTGGCAGCTCCTTGAGATGCCATTGAGCTCCAGAAGCATTGTTCTGGGATGTTACAGAATCATAGACTGGCCTGGGTTGGAAGAGACCTTAAAGATCATCTGGTTCTAAACCATCTGCCTTGGGCAGGGACTTTGTTCATGAGACCAGGTTGCTCAGAGTCCCATCCAACCTGGCCCTGAACACTTCCAGGGATGGGGCATCCACAGCTCCTCTGGGCAAACCACTCCAGTGCCTCACCACCCTCACTGTGAAGATTTTTTTTCTAATATCTAATCTAAACTTACTCTTTTTCAGTTTGAAGCCATTCGCCCTTGTCACTATATGCTCTTGTAAATAGTCTCTGTCCAGCTTTCTTTTAGGCTTCCTTTAGGTATTGGACTTGATTTTATGATTAATCTATATTGGGATTGGGTAAACACCCAGATACGAGAATATTACTGGGGTGATTAAACAATATTACAGCAAAATTTTAGGGGAAAGCAAAATTTCAAAGCAATCTGTGTGAAGCATGGCTGTGGTATTCTTTCAAAGTCAATCTCTTTAACTGTCAGTACCTCTAGAAAGACAAACAGTTCAGAGAGGTAGCCTGGATTTTGGAAGAGTTTTTCCTCAATTTTCTGCATCACCTCAACCAACTCAGTCTCTCAAAGTTTCAGATCCCCAGCTGTTAACTGGGAATTAAAGTGATTTACTTCTCCATAAGGGTGTTGTGAAGGTTATCCATTACAGACTGTGCAGTGTCCAGAAACTATGGTCCCAGGACACATGAATACCTATTATACAAATACCATAAAGCAGTGTGTATAAATTGTGTCCCAAAATGAAGCTTCTGAAAAGTTGGTACTGCTGTGCAAGGAAGGACTCAGAATGGTAGAACACTATACACCAATTTCAAAGAGTACAAAAGCAATGAAGGAAAAAAAATCCATTTTCAGAAATGATTTAATTAACTGAAAGTTAACTGTTTTTTCCCCTTATGATTCTTTAAAAGTTCCTAAATGTACTTTAAAAAAAGGACAAGAAAAGCACAAGTTAAACAATTGCACAACACACACAGACTGAGAACAGGTCTTTTTCTAGATTCGTGTTCCACAAAGCACTTCACAAGCCCATCTTTCACACACAGGGTTTATGTTTAGAAGAAAACCACCATAAATAGTATCAGGGGAGGACAGCAAGGACTTCTTCAGGAACATCTCATCAGCATTCAGCATGCAGGAGAATGATGCAGACAAAATTATCTTGGGAAGGGCTCACTTCCTTGGTCATGTGTGTCTGGTGGTTGAAGGAGTCCTTGGTTCCCTGTCTCTGTTCCCTGCTCCACACAGAAAAGCTGTGTGCATGTTAGAAAGGGTGATGTGATTATTTGGGTTGGGATTTTTTGTGTTTGCTTGGCTCCATGTAATAATTGGTTCATTCAAAACCAAAAATTTTGCTTCCTCTGAGTATTTACAGAATGAAAAGGACACTGTGCTTCTGTGTCTATCTTACTCTGTAGCCTGTCATTTTTAGAGGCTTGTATAACAAGAGATGGCTATGAGTTTAACTCCCTGATCCAATAAATGTTTATGTACAACAGTCTGTAGCAACGCCAACAGGAGAGATTTTGATCAACTCACATTCCTGGCTAAAAAAATTATCTTGGAATCTGATTAATGTGGGCTTAAATCCTCTTAAGTGGAAGACACAAATCTCACAAATCCCAGCTGAATAATTTAAGCAGCAGCCTGAAAGGTGAATGGTATGTCTTCCATGATGATTTTATGAAGACTATAAATTTATTCCATTTGAAACTACCCGTTATTGACTTCAGGTTTTTTTTTTCTTCTTAGGGAGGTGGGAGAAAGCCAGGGAAAATATAAATCTAATCCTAAATTAAAGGGTCATTTGTATATTCCTTTGAGAGGAAGAACTGCAGCTACTACAGGACCCTTTTGAGCCCACATAAATGTGTGTGTGTCTTGCACATGTTCTAATCTGTATTTTGGCATCACAATTTTCCCACAAGAATTTAAGATTATTTTTCAATTACAGCCTTATCAGTAGATTGCAATAAGTGGGGAATAAAGAATTCAGGTCCTCATCCCTACAGCTTGTTTGTTTTCACATCTGCATAGGTGAATTAATTTTCAGAAGCATTGATCTTCTAATTGCCTTCAGCACCTTAAAAAGTTAGAATCCACAACACATTAAAAGCCTGTAGGCAAAAATACTGCTTTTTCTCTTACATTAAACTTCCAGTCTATCAGAAAATACTAGTAAGTGTATGGCAGATGATTTAGGAAGTATGAAGATTTCTCAACAGAAGGTTTTGTCTGAGGAATATAAAAGAAAGACATGACATTTCAGAAGAATTACTAACCCTAACAGTTGTGGGGATTTTGTGCATGAAGTCATGAGAGTTCCATAAATACAATCTACTGGCAGGAAGAAAGTACACAAAAGAGAGTTAAAATCCTGTGATTAGTTTAAGCAATTGTTATGTATCAATTGAATCAATATCATTACCAAAATAGGAGGGGAAAGGAAAAATAAACATTTTCCATCTGCTGAATTAAATACATTTACAGTTGTCTGCTGTGCTGTGAAACAGTGACCAATAAATGCAATTTAAACATAAGAAGACAGTGTTCTACCTGAAGATAATAGTTCATAACAAGAAGCATTGCAAATTTTTTTAACCCTTATATAAAACAACGGTCAATAACTTTTAAGGCAAATCACTGTGATATGGCTGATAAATAACAGGTTGCATTCACTTATCTGTGTCTCTCCTCTTCCCTTTTGGTGGTGACACCAGATGAGAACATTCAAAAATCCATTTAGGCCTAACAGACTTCAACTGACCCTTTTAATGTCAATTCTTTTTAGATTTTCCAAAATCTGTTAGTCTTCCCACACTTTAGAAAGTGGGGATTATCTATATATTTCCCCCTCTACTGCCATCAAGTATCTCTTGCTTTGTTTTAAACCAAATTAATGAAGAATATGTCTCTGAGGTGGAGCTTTCTCACTCATCACAATATCTAGTAAGTTTTAAATGCTCCAATATAAAACATGAAGCTTTTTCCTATCAGCTCCTAATCTCACTGAACTAGTGCATGGTTCCAGAAGGAGCTAAACAGCAACTATTGAAACAACATTACCAAAAGTACTAAAATTTCTATCAAGTTAAAAAAAGTAACTGTGGTTATCCAATTGATTTTTAATGAAGAACCCAAAAACTTAACAAAAATTAACATAGTTAATATTTTCTGGTTTATTTACTCTATTTTATTTTCCAAACTTCAGACATAAAACATTGTATATATAAGTAAACAAAACATACCAAAATCCACAAGCTTGACTCCTCCTTCAGTGGTCAAAAGGATATTATTTCCCTTAATATCACGGTGGATAGTTTTGTTTTCATGCAAATGCTGAAGTCCCTGGAAGGCAAGATGTAAACATGAACTTTTAACAACAGCTCTGTCCTCTGTATTACATTTGCAGAAACAACAAGATAGTGGAAAGGCATGAAAAATATTTAAAACTTTTTTTTTAATCCAAATCCAAGGGATGTCATTCATACTGCAAAACCACTTGCCACATGATAAGGAAAAGATATTTTTTAATTGCCCCCCTTTATGTCAAATAGAAATTTTAAGATTAAAGCAGAAAAATAGTACTATAAACCTACATATAATACCTTTACAGCATAAGCTCAAATAAAACTACAAAGACCTAAATTCCACTGGAGAAAGTAAAATTCCACTTATAAGAAAATGATAAATAAATACACTTGATCCTGATGAGCAAAATCAAATTCTTGTAGCAGAGTTTGAATTTTCTAGATATGTGGATTGTTTTACTATAAAAATATTTCAGATCCAGACATAGGAAGCTGAACAGTACTTTGATTATATTTCTGCTATTTCTCAAAAGAAAAGCAATTTTGATGCTGAACTCTATTAACTAAGAAAATTGATCAATGGTCAGAAATCAATTTTCATTCTCTTAATAGTGAAACAAACAGATTAACTGCTATTTACCTTCTGGCTTAAAAAGAACCATCCTAATTACACATCGCCTTGATTTCATTAAACACCGCTACAATACAAGACAGTAAGCTGTGTTAGTGGGGACATGATTTTCATTCACTTATATTAGAAAGTATGAGCTAAATATTGACTGTCCTTTCATTGAAAGCTTATCTTACCATCAGAGCTTCACGTAAAATGTAGGCAATTATAAGTTCATTCATCCTTTCGCCTCTCTTCAGAAATCCTTTCACAAGATCAGTCACAGATCCACCATTGCACAGCTACAAAACATAAGATGAATATAAAAAGGAATTAAGGAGTGTTAGAGTAGCCACCTGGTTTTCATTTTCAGTATCTTTTCAGTATTTTCAGTAGCCAAATGAGATTCTACTAAACTGACAAATTTCTCCTTAAGTCTATCATTTATATGAACAACACACACAGCAATTTTGCCAATATTTTTCACCAGTTTCTGCATTTAATTCTTCTTGCCCAAACACAAGTACAGTAGTTTATCCCTTTGTTTTCCTATATCCATGACTGCTTTCCTCTGAAACAGAAGTAGAATACAATGCAATAAATTAGCTGTGAAGGCATGTTTTTTGGGGCATGCTAATTGCTTCTTATATTCATCATGTGCAACTCATCACCAATGCAGATTATTGCAACATCCATTCTCAGGTACAAAAGCTTTGTACAGTACAAAATGGATTTAAGGCAACAGAAGACAGGCAGCAGAGAAATTTCCCCAACAGGAAATCTTCCAAGAGTGAATCTGCCCTTTTTGCCAAGCAGCAGTTAATGTCTGGCACAGGAAGATGTGATACCCAAGGCATGGGCATCATGGAAGATGATGAAAGCACTGTGGAAAGAAAGGTCTCCCACTGAAACAAGGTGTGCCATGGGTGTAAGACTAATTACAGCCCTGGTTGCATCAACCCTGTCAGCTCCTTGGTCCAGATGCAGAGCCACAGTCTGCTCTGGACGATCCTCTCTCTCCTGAGGAGAGAGTCCAGCCAGGCTCCTGCAAACCCCTGTCGTGTCCCATATACGTGGGAAGAAGAGATCCTTACTCTCTAAAAAAGGATAGTGAGCACACATTACCAGCAGATTAGTTTAGACTGAAATACTTCATATGTTCATTTTAATCACAATTTTTCTGCAGGAAGAAGCAACAATGTAACTTTAGTGTGTATCTACTACTGTAGGACTTGCACATCTGCAAAGATGAAATTGGCACTTAAACTATCCATAATGCACCTGACAATACTCATTGATCGAAGAGCCCTTGCCTCTGTGAAGGAGTAGCTGCTTCCAATAAAGCAGTAAAATAAATTTTAATTCTTATACAGTATCATCCAGTTGCTTTTCACATGAAACTAAATCCCCATGTAAGACATTTTAACAATGCAGCACAAAACAGTAATTCCTTTTCACTATTTTTGAAGTATATTCAAATCAAGGGCATAATTTACTAGTAAAACCTTTCAACTGCAGAATTCCAGACATCAGATTCTTTTGTATATGTATATTTTTCATCTGTTCTTCTATACCTCTATATTTTTTTCTTTGCTGCAATTAAAAAAATACTTGAACCTTACAGTATAAAGCTTTTTCTATTGTTTTGTACCCAAACATAACAATAATTTTCTGATTACCTTTGAAGCCCCTAGGCTGCACTGAACTTGCACCACATGAATGCTTACAGAAATACCATTCAGTACATAACTCCTGTTGCAAGATGTGTCCCCCATCAGGTCAGCAAGGGCTCTGGTCTGACAGAGGCTGAGCTCTATGGCAACAATCTTGGAACTCACTTAACCTCACCCTTACCTAAGTGGGACAATATGCATGCTTAGAGAGGGAAGAACTCATATGTTTAAATGATGGGATTAAGTGCTTTGCTGGATAAGGATCAGATTCCCAAGCAGGATTTAATTTACTGTCATTAGCCATGCTGGTCTGCCTTCCACACTTTTCCAAGTTAGTTATTTTTTTACAATGACATTATCTTTTCAGGGTTTCTATCACTTTAACTTCAGCACATCACAGACATGTTTAATCAAACCAAATGGATTACGACAATTCTGGTTAATTTAATGCACTTGAATTCAGAGCACTGAAACTGTCTGACAAGTAACAAACCAACTGTGAAATACATTACATGTATGATATTCTTCAAACTATTTTTCTTCATTATCTCAAATTTTCCTGCTTACAGATGGATCTGCTTTTTTCTTTACAGAGCTGTATACCTGCTCAATGTAAAGAAAACCAATGCAGAAAGGAACATATTCTTTTTGTAGGAAGAAAAAGGGAGAAAATACACCTCTGAAATCACCTTCTTCAATGTTTAGGCAGTAAAGCCAATACAGAATTTATCTGTCTGGGTCAGTAATGTTAATTTTTACTTTCTTCAATATCTTGCTTGAACCAATTTTTCTACTACTTTCATAAGATATAAATCCTTATTATGAGACAAATATCTGCATTATAAGATAACACTTATTTAAAATATCAGGTAATGTAAGATACTAAAACTGTGATTATTTTAGACTGAACAAAAAATGAACCTGGGTATGTAAAAGGTCATCTAAACAGGTCTTGAATAAAGAACCCTGAAGTCAGCCATACCACCGTGGAAATCCTCCACCAACTCCCAAGGCAGGGTGGCTGCTTAGACAGAGGTCATCTGAGGATGTTACAGACACAGGTTCTTGCACACACACAGGGCAACTTTTCTTTTGCTACTTCTGTGTCAAAGAGCTGTACTTTAACTTATGTCAGACAACTAATATTTTTCTGAGACCACCAGCATAGGAGGAAGAGGGGAAAAAAGGAAAGGTATTAGAATGCAAGCAGCTATAAGGAGGAAAAGGGATTATTGGAATACAGCTGCAATTAGAAAAGGAGATTATGGCAGACACTGTATTTGTGTGCTCTATGCTGTGTGGGTGGAAGGGGGAGAATGATGACGACAAGGATGACACAGGTTAGTATTAACCCTGTTCTATTTTTACCATCATGGGTAAAATGCTGTATCTGCTCTAATTTTCTGTCTCTACTATGTATTTTTTGCAGGCAAAGCTGCCACATGTCCCTATAACCATGCACATAACTAAAGATGAAATGATGATTCTTTCTCCTAACTTGGGGTATCAAGTTGCATGAGTCCTCAAGGCCAAGGTATCATAAACACATCAAAAAGTCCCTCTCCTAATGAGTCAGGCTCTTCCCTCTCAAAACAAGAAGCTACAGGAAGTTATGATACTCCTGCCCAATACGGTGCTGGACTTGGGACTTATGGTACTTGCTTGGGAATATGAGTAGGCAGGAAATAAATTATCCTTGGGGATGTTGATCAGGTTCTAGTCCATAGAAACTTATAGGAGTAAAAAATCCTCAATAATTTAAAAAGAAATCACATAACCTTAATTCATACAATCCTTTAATGGGAGATTATGGGATAAACGTTATTTCACAGTACCAATAGACAGAAAGTTTCCTGGGATGTTGTTAAATACTGCAGCTTATAATTATGATATCTGCTGCTTCTTAGTAGTATGCTGTCCACAGTAAAAACACTCTACAGCCTCTTACCAAAGTTTCTCAGTTTGAGTTAGCCAACTGAAATGCTTGGATGACACAAAATAATGAAGACAACAGAGATATTTTTTTAAAAAAGTTCTTTCTAGTTTTGAAGTGAAGCATCTACAGAAGGGAGCTACTGGTAGCTATTATTTGGTTGCAAATATTGTGAACTCACATGACCAAGTAGCTAATCTGTCTGTAACTCTATTTCTCTCTCCCATACTAAAAACCCACACGCATTCACACACATTCTCTCTTGCATACACACAAGAATTTCTTGTGGTTTGTATCAGACGGAAGCCCCCATTTAGCCTTGAATATACTCAGCTTAAAGGGACAGACTCTTGGAATGTCCAGCCTATGAGACACAGAAAGGGAAGATATTTGTGATCATCCCACAGGGAAGTAATTTAGAAATGTTAGAAATTTGTACATGACTAATTTTCATCAAATAAGTATTAGTCACTTCTTCTATTGTTCCCTTGTGATTTACAGGTCTTTTCCTTACCGGCAGTTTTTTCAGTGCCTGCATTGAAAAAATGCAAATATTATCTACAAAAACAAGCAACTGAAAGGAGGGTAAACTGAACCCATTAGGCTACCTAAAATTGGGTGGAGAAAACACAGACAGAATCTTCCTAGTGTCACACAGCAAAGGATGAGAGGTAACAATCCCCCATTGCAACACAAGAGATTCCTACTGGACATATGCAAAAGATTTTCCCACTCAGTTAAGCACTGGGAGAGATTACACAGTGAGTCTGTGTTATGTTCATGCTTGGAAATATTCAAACTTGAATTTAAAAGGCAAATCTGTAACATTTCAGTTAACAATCTTTGAACAAGGGGCTGGACCAAATAACTTCTAAAGGTCCCCTCCAAACTGTACTTTTGTATGATTCAGAAAACACAAATTTTTCAATATTCAGTTCCTAGTCTGGATATTCAGACAGCAGAAACAGTGGGAAAGAACAAAGGAAATCTTGCATACCTAAACCAATGGAAAGAATAATTTAATAGAAGGCATGATTCATATGAAAATCTGCCTTAAAGACCTGTAGCTCTGATGGCCATGCGCAGCTGTACCAAAAGAGGTGCTTAGGATTCTTCTACAGTGGTAGAAATGGGCTCCTCCCTTATGATTTTCTGTCACTCAAAAAGGCAAAGACTCATACTGGGATGACATGCAGTTCTCCACCCACCCATCTGCCACAACCACGTGCTACTGTAATTGAGCTATTAGTATGCTAAGATACCTTCAGCAAAAAAATTATAAAAAAGCATGATCCTAATGCATGAAATGTCACTTGAAATTGCCATCACATCACAGTCATGCAGATGTTCTTTTTAGGTCTTAGTCACTCTTCATCTGACCCAATTATACATTTCTCCTCTTCAGCTCTTCTCGATTCTGGTGCCCATTCAAGAAACATTCAGTATCAGCTCCCCTTATAAGAAAATTATCAGTTGTTGTTTTGTTAGGGCCATTACAAATGGCCTTTAACCATTCAACTGCTCCTGACTTACGCATCTGTACGAAGCTGTCAGGTAATGTTTGCTTGCGTCCCACAGCTGTCAAGGTGCTTCCATCTTACTTCAGCAGCTTGGATGCAAACAGTAGGACAACTACAATTACCTCCCTCCCCATCTTTACAGGCAGCACAGACATAAATGACCGGGTAGCATATCACATATGCACAACTTACAGCATGCATGAATTATAGTTACGAAAAAGTCTAACCTTGCTTTAATGTTATCACACAGAAGAATCATAGGCACTAATCTCTGTTTTGTTCCCTGTTCTTAGAACAGATCAATAATCTGACCTGTTCTCCTAAGCGGCACTGCCAGTCTCTGTACTGACTGTACCTTCCCTTCAAGACTGACTGCTGTAAGAACAGAAGAGTGAAAGGGATGCCAAGAAATCACTTAGTCCACCGCATATGCACAGTGCAGAGACCTGGTACTTTCAGATGTGACAGATATATGTCAAACTTTCTCCTAAAAATCTCACATTGAGGAAGGTGCCAGTCTTTCTAAGTAGCCTGGTTCTGTGTTTCTCTAGCCTGATAGAGCATTTTTCCTACTATCCAACCTGAATCCTTTTTGCTTCCAACAAAACTACATTATTCTTGCCCTTCCATTCTGCAGTATCTGATAATAAATTATCATTATTTTCTATTTCCATCTCTGTCAGAGTACTGTCATGACATATAATTTTTTTATCTTTTTTTTTTTTTTTTAGGCTGTACAAGGTTAATTGTTGGAACCTTTTGAAATTATCCACATTTTCTCAATTTAGACTGCCTTCAATTTGCCACTGAGGTTTATCTCACCCCAAACTGCATATAGAATCCCTTTGGAAGTCTTGTCTTAGCTGGGAAAAGCTGAACAGAACACAACAATCTTCACTATTCAGAGAATCTCTTTCTGCACAGCCACAGCCTGGTCAGGTATGTCCCATTACTTCTTCCTATGGATACCAGTACTTCCCATGAATCTCTTTTCTGTGATTCAAAAAAATTCCTTTGGTATTCACGTCTGTGAATCTGATGCTACTCCCCAGTGCACCTGTAATTAAACTAGGCATCCACTTCAACTTTTTATGAGGACTGTTTTAATCGCTCAAGTTATTACTGAACAGAAACAGACAAAAAGCAGATGCCCACTTGAGATTCTTCCAGCCTAAAAGTGAACTAAGGCCAGTTTTATGAAAAAGAGATTATTTGCTTTATTGTTTTTGTGAAATTTCTGTATTTCCACACTTTCCTCAAAAGCGTGTCATATGCGACCATATAAAATCCTTACAAAAGACATATTTCATCTATTGCTTTCCCCTTGTTACATCAGTTATCCTGCTAAAAGATGACATTTTATTAATACAATTTGTTCTGGCCCCAAGTCCAAGTTGACCACTTACCATGTTATTGGGTTCTGCATGTTCTACAGTGGTTTCTATGAATTTGTTCTGAAATTTTTGTATATCAAGTATCCAAGTTAAGCAGATTGGTCTGTACTTCCCTAAGACACTATTTTTCCCTCACTTTGTAAAGACATAATACTAAATATTCCTGTATCTCAATTCTCTAGCAATCTTGTCTTTACCACTCTCCACTTCAGACCCTCTGAATTTGTCTTCAAATGCCTTAGCTGAGCATTTTTGTTTCTCCTATTTGAAGGTATTCTGAAATATTAGAAGAGGCAGACTCTACTGCATTCTTAGTAGTCTCTTACTGTGCTTCTATTTTACTCTACACCAGCTAATTTGCTGCTGTGTTTTTAATGTCTTTGAAGAATTGCCAGCTACCCTGGCACTTTCCTGTATTTTTACATTGTTTTTCCTAAGTACAGGTACCTACCAGTTCTCCAGGCCAGGTAAAGCAGGCTCTCCCTAAGTCCATTATCTTTACCCTGCTGCCATCTTTACCATCCTTTCTTTTCTCAGGTCAGTGAAAGCAACTATTCTGGGGCCTTTTTCACTCAAATTTCCTTCCATCTTCAACTTTTCAAAAGAGATCATCTCTATTAGAACAGAACCTACATGGTACCGCCATTTCCAGAGTCACTTTCTTTGCCTTCTGTCTCCAAGAAAGAACTCAATGGGCTGACCATCTCACAGGGTCAGCTGTGACCAGGTAACACCTATTCTCTGCCTACAGTGTGACAAATTTTCATAATTATTACTGCCAAAGAGCACATTCGCCTGAGAGCACCTAACACCTACCACACATACTTGAAGGTTCTTGCGAAACCTTACAGGGAACTAAATCGGTTTCTTCAATGGGCCAAGTAGTTCAACACATAGCTCCTGTCTCGGCAGCAAAGTTTTAATTTCATCTCAAAAGGGAGAAAGATGTGCACTGTAACTCCTGTTTTTCCTAACAACTGGACAAGACAACTGATAATCAAAAGAAACCACAGCAATGGTTTCTCCATGCTTTTAGATAAAGTTGATTGCTTTCAATTTAGTGTGAACGAAATGTACCACTGAAGCAGGCATTTTTCCTGAGTTATTTTGCTTCAGTGATCAAAAACCATGTGGTATTTATGATTTTGCTCTCTTATATCATCTAGCACCTCCAGGGCTGTTAGTCACAGCCTCACGGGTGTTTGTTTGCTACTTCTGATTTCTTTCTTTTCAGTTTGTCTTTTAACTTCTCATTTTCTTTGCCATGCACATGCACTGACAAGACAGCCAGCCAGAGGAAAAGTTTGCCTGTTTCATCTTATGCAATGCTGGCCTACACAAACTCTTACATTTCTCAGTCAGACCATAGATATCTTCACATCATGGCCAAAATGGAAAAGCCACAACTATGCAATTATTGCTCAAATTCCTTCTTTCAAACGCAGTGTAATTGAATGCAGCCAGCAAGAAAAAAAAACCCTAATCCCCAAAAGGAGGATTTTTCTGTTCTAAAACATTTGTAATATTGGGGGGGCGGGGGGGAAAGCAGGTGACAGTGCTATTAAAAAGGTTTACAGGACACAGCCCAGCTCAATTCTCCTCCTAGCTTATCCCAACGCTAACTTTACATTGCACCACCCCATAATTCACATTCTTTATAATACATTTACATCCCCATCAAGTTGCTAATGAAGAATCAGTGTATCACCTGTCCACAGTTTCTCAAAAGATTATACAGCTGAAATGGTACCAAGTTATAATTTAAAATAGTTCTGTGTAAAGCAATTGGGATCAAAATATATTTAAAACAGAAATTCTAAAGGAGCTTCAACAGCTTCATGGCCTGGCAATACCACAGTACAGCTGTAATTTTTTAATAATCAAACAAGTGGAAGGGTCATTTTGCAAAATCAGAGCTAACCTAACTACAAAACTGAGGCACTGGTCAGTAAAGAGCCAGGACTTTCTGAGCAAATACAAGAAGCAGTTTATCAACATAGAACATTTTGATAGAGCAAAGTCAGCACAATTCATCATTTTATTATACACATGGCACAGTGGTAAAAATACACTTAGAGGGCAAAAACATTCCCTTGGCTAGGGAGAAAAAACAGGGACTAACTTTGGGATCCATAGTGTCAACAGCAGCGTTTCTACTGACTGCTGCAAACCTTAGCTGAAGCTCTAGAAAACACACAAAATCTCCTAAGCAAATAGGGCAGCCTGTGGTAACAGCAAGCACTTCACAGCTTTTATTGCCTGCTCCGAACTGCATTACTTTTGTTCACTCTTCAACAATTAAGAAACATTTCAAAGCACCTTCCTTTTTTGTAGCATCATTTCTATATGATTCAGGGTTCAGACAGTATTTTCAAGTACTGCCATGTCCACACGACTCATAATCCATTTTATGTGTGTGTTTCTACACGAAGACAGTAATTTAGTCTAATTCACTGTAATTTAAATTACTGCAATAGAAATCTTCCCTATTGAGCTTGAAAGCATGGCTGGGGAAGCACAGATCCAAACAATGGGGCTTGTCTAAAGGCCGATTTTACAAAAGACAGAAGCTGAAACCCACTCATCCCCAAGGCAATTCGTCTCCTCAAGGAAGCGTGCAGGACACGAAAGGAGCTGCAGGACACGAAAGGAACTACAGGACTCTGTAACTGTCACAGGATCCTACTAAGCAAGAACATTACGAAGGACATTCTTAAATATAATTTTCTGAGAACAAAATGATGCTAAACTCAAAAGTCTTTTTTTTTCTTTTCCTTTTTTCTTATTTTGATGAAATGCTGGAATGATGAATTCGGAGAGACTAGATCAGACAAAACTGAAATTATAGTGTTTTGTAAACCACTCTCTCCCTGCTCACTGTGTGTATGTGCAAGGCAGTTCCCTTCTTACAGGGTTTGATTTCAACAAAGTCAGCAGCCTTCTGAACTGCAACAAATGCTGGCATTATGTCTGGAGCCCAGGAAACCTTTCATCACCACGGAACCTATCTGTCTTTTCTGTACCTCCTGGCTCCTTGTTCCTTGCTATAGTTCCTCTTCTCCAATACTCTGCAGCCTTCAGCCCCCTCTACCCAACAAGGAACGAGGAGGAGACTCCTCTCCCTACTACTGGAGAGCCTTCAGTCACTGCCTTTATAGAGAGACCCAACATGTAAACTGAGCACAAAACCAGCAAATTTGTATTGTCTTTCATGCTTGAATTTAAGTGCTTAACCCTTAGGTGTCAGAGAGCAAATCCTCCAGCAAAAAGCAAAAAAGTCTTAGCCCAAACACTCTTAAAATGACTGATGCTATTCCCCATTAAAGCTAAAGGAGGTCTGGTTATCTTGGATCTAATCAAAAGCTACACAAATGTGGATTTTGGTGTTTTGTTTTGTTTTTAAATTGCCTCACATCTTTGGCAAAACTGTGATCAAATATAAAATGTACAGAAAGCAGAGTGATGTTAAATATTTTATTCATATGCTACTTAATTACATAGTGATATGGAAAAACTCGGAATATTTTTCTCTGGGCTTCTGCTTTACTGCATGGTGGCAAAAATTGTTAGAGGTTACTGAGAACCAGGTTTTTGCATGTGAGTATTCTCCAGCGAGGTGGGCCATAACCAGTTATTTGAAAGATACAAACTGTGCAAACCACAATGTAATAAGAAATATTCATTATGCAGAAAATTATGAGTATTTAGCAAAACTTTGAAGCACCAAATGACAGTTGTAGCCACACGTCCCTGGTCTTGAGAAAATAGGATATGATTCAAGAGTGAAAAATTGCTATAATTGGGAAGCAAAGAGGGACACATTAGAAATGGAGAAATCAAGCCCAATTCAGGCATGTAATGGATCAAAACATTCAGTGTTGGTCTGAATGGAGCAATTATAACCAAAGACATTACTGAAAAATGACCTGTGTTAAGAAATATGAAAAAGCAATTTTCAATTGTTTAATTTTTCTTCTATATATGCCATTTGAAAATAGCTAATAATATTTAGGCAAATAACAGCTTCCTTCCCTTCACCCAGATTTTCATAAAACCTAAATGGACTTGTTATTTTCCACTATGCTAATTTCCTGAAACGTTACTGTTTTACAGCAAATATCACATAGCAAAAACAAGCTGTATATCTGCTTTCTTATTATAACTCTTATTATATATTCCATTAAACAGAACAACTTCCATTCAAAGCTTTTTTAAAACTCTATAAACTTGCCCTTATTCCCTTAGATGGAAACATACAGTAACTCCTGTATCTAACAAAAGCATACTGTAAACATGCCAAAGGAAAATCCTAAATAAATTATTAAACTGTCCATACCATGAGGTCCTCTATTTCATGTAAAAGAGAAGTAACTGATACAGTGATGTCTCTAGTTTATCTCAGGTAGGCTCATCTTTTTAAAAGCCAAAATGAGACTGTTGGGTCTTGCTTCAAGGCACTCCCACAAATTCCTGTGGGGCTCACTCTGGCCAGTGCTCGTTGCTCAGAGAGGCCTCGCTAAAAGAACCATGTGACTGAATTTGGATTTTCCCACTCCTGCTAAAACTGTCACAGCAATAAATACAACTCCAGTTTCCATACTTCTACCCATTCCTTATAGAATCATGGAATATTCTGAGTTGGAAGGGACCCACAGGGATCATTGAGACCAACTCCTGGCCTCGCACAGGACAACCCTAAGACTCACACCATGTGCCTGACAGTGTTGCCCAAATGCTTCTTGATTCATTACAACTGTATTATTTTTCTAAGACAAAATCTTCAGTCAAATGGAATTCAACAACTGAAGTCCCAACAGCTTCAATGACACAAATTTGTTCGCTAAACTTTTGCATGATCAGCAGCTTCGCAGGCTCTGTGCTTTCCTTCCAGACTGCAAAACCTGAGGCTGTAGAACCTGAGGCTGCTGAACCTGAGGCTGCAAGATATTTTTAGCCAAACATCTTTGCACATCTAGAACAAGAATTAGCTGCTTTACAGCACTGACAGCCACTCCTCTCTCCCTCTTCCATGCACAGAGAGGTGCCATGAAGAGTGACATCACCGTTAGCTGAGAAAGGAAAAAGATCAAGCTAATGGAGAGAAAATGCTTTACTGCCAGCCATCAGGACTCTTACGCAGTGCTGAAAATCTCAGCAAGAGAGGAGGGCAGAACTACTCATCCTGCTCTGAGCTTTGCTTTTTAGTGCCCAGCCTGCTTGGGCACAAACAGCCCCCTGAAGAGGTAGCTTGTGCCTGGAAAAGGAGCAAGGGCTTGTGAAGAGTCTCGTGCTGTCCATGAGGGGTGACAGCACACGCTCCCTGCAGGAAACATATCCATCGCCTGCTCCATACATGGTACAGGACTCCTTGCCCTTTCAGACTGGGATATGGGAATGAAGCAAAAGCATCATAATCCTGGTCAAGGAAGATTATCTAAACACACAGATCTTTAAAAAAAATACTGATCTATTTACCTAGCACACAGAAGTTACCAGTCTCCCTATACAGCTTAGAAAATAAAAATTAATGAGTCAAAAGTAAATGAGTAAATATATTGTCAGCTACTGCAAAAATTGAGATGATTGTAAAAGTCAAAGAATCTCTCATGGTTGGTTTGGGTTTGTTTTAGTTCATTGGGGTTTTTTTTTGGGGGGGGGGAGGAGCAGGGTAGTATTTGACTTTTAACAGTAAACAGTTTTTAGAGTTTACAGTCTTTCTTCCTATTTTACATCACCCAGACTTCCAGCTCTCAAACACCTGAAGCCTCACTCAAGTTAAGGTACACAACAGCAGTGAAACATTTAAGCCTTTTTTTTAAAAAAAAAAAAAACCAATAACTGGATCTTTAGACAGTTGTTGCTCTTCTTTTGTAGTAACCACACTGCAACCTAGAACTGCACTATTAACATCTCAGCTCTGCAGTAGGAAAAAAATCTCACCTCCTCTCGGCAACTGGACTTGCTGAGAGTGTTATTTCTTTAGATAAATATACTCCATAGATAGGATGTTATATAACAAAAAAGAGGATTTTTTGTTGTTTTTATTTTTGTTTAAATAAGAGGGATGCACTTCAGTGAGTTTGCCCATATATTAGAATTACATGCAATGTTTAAAAAGCAACATGATCAGAAACTCTTTCACATAGAGTAGGTCAATGAAGGATCCAAGACAATTAACCACATAAAATTTGGGCATTAATTATACTAATTTTTCTCTGACACACATGCAAATTGTGCTGCACTGTTCATTTATGAATCTGTGAGGAAAACTGATAAATATTCAATAAACTCTGGGGCTCTCTTTGTGACCAAAGTTAGATTTGCAAACATCTGGAAGAATCTGATTTGTTTAATTTCTCTCTCCAAAGAGCAGATACAACAATGCAACAGCACAGCAGACTCAGTCCAGGCCAGATGCAGCAGTGTACATGCACTGTTCAGAACTCTTAATTTTACCTAGGAGTAACTGCAACACCTTCTTCTCTTGGCTTTAGTGAGTACTTATCCCTAACCAGCTATACTCCTTTGAACCCTCACACTGGCTGTCCTTTCTCAGTCGTGTCAAACGTGAGCTGGAGGTTCTTATTGTCAAACCCCACAGCAGTTCTAACACCATTTCTTATGCAGCAAGAGATCTACTTCTATCCTTGATCAGCTCCCAGAGCTGGCATCCATTACTGGGCACGGGTAGGCATAACATGTTTTCCTTTCTGCTTTGAAGGAACAGCTAAAACAAAACAGAAAACCATAGCACCATCCTCCAAATCCTCCTTAATAACTGTCCTGTACTACAATGCTGACAAATGCTTGCTGCTGATGGAGGTCACAACCGATTTCTGTTATCCATTCAATTCTTCATTTCCAAAGGCATTTGCTCTATCTGGCTTAAACCTTCAATGAAAGCTCTTGCTATGAAGAGTCATTTTTTCCATGGGGAAGGAGTGAATAACTGATACTCCACACATTGGGCTGGGCTCTCCATCTCTAGGCAAATTCAAGAATGGTAGTTTTCTAAAGGATCTCCACAAAACCAGAAAGGAGTTTCATCAGGGGATCTCAGCTTGTTACATTCTCATAAACAACTCACCAGACAAAGGCAACTGCCCTTGTAATTGGTAACTGGGCAGGAACTGCACTGGTGAGCTACTCTGTGCCCATAACACAGACAACAGGTTCTGTCTCAGCTCTCACCCTGTTACAAGCATTGTGGAAAGCCACAGAAAGCAAACTGGTAGCAGCGGACTGACATAACCCTGGTATAGCAGGCTGGCAGTTTCATATACTGGCATTTTATTCCTTTTTTTCCATATAGTGCTCCCTTTACAGTTGTTACAATGTACATGCTCTGATTAACCATGGGTTTGTACTTTGCCTATGCTTGCAGAAAGAGTAGCAGGTGAACTGCTGCACTAGTTTTTTATATTCTACTTTAATTCAAACTCCTGAGAGCTTTTGTTTACTGGGTTTAAGATTTTTTCTTCTTTCTAAAAAAACCCTGTCACAAATAGAAACATCCCAAAGACTTAGAAAGAGAATTTAGATATGTCTACATTTAATTCTTTTCCTCTTAATGTTAACTTCAAAAGATCAAAGATAAGTAACAAATTTGAATCACTTCAGGCAAATTTTAAATCAGCAAATATAGCTGCCAACTGAATTACAATAATGCATCACGACAATATTTCTGTAATTCTTTTGAGTTACCAGTGTCTGGTTAGCAGGTTCAATTAACATCAAGAAACATCCAGAAGATGAAACTCAAAGTATACCACTTTGCCCGCAAAAATCCACAATTATACAAATTATCAATTTATTTAATATTTCTTCTCATGTTAAAAGGTTGAGGGAAAGGCTAAAATGACACCTCTTCAGAGAAGCAGGTTCCAAACACAAGCTACTCTACACTTCCACATGAATTTTCTCCTGAAGATCACATTAGATCAAGAAAAGGTTCTACATAAGAACCAAGATGAGTCAGGCTCACTCAGTCTGGACTGTGCATAACCAGCATTGTACAGACTGCACCAACTACTCTGAAATAGAGCTGGTCAGAAATAGAGCCTGCAATCCACTGGAGACTGTAACATATCCTTCCTTCTCAAATCAGCAGGATTCTAAATTTTTTCATGCTGAAATATAATTAGATTTGGAAACATTTTCATAATGTTGAAAGCATTATATTCTACTGTGTGGAATATCCTATAAATAGAAATCAGCATATAATGGTGATGCAAAAATTAAACTTGTATGCTCGTAAGGGGAGACTGTACCATGGCTGTATCATCATCAGGTTTAGTGTGTCCATAAATGCATACTAAATGGAATAGTCTGGGACATATGCAATACAGCAATCATGGTTGCTGGAAAGCAAGAGGGAAATGGACTGCAAAACTGGACAACAGACTCTTCCTAACATCTGTTTTATGACAGCTTTCTTTCACATACACTATTATTAAAAGGAAAGCTCCACCGAAGTCAATATTGAAATTTATTTTCCTACTTGTGCATATCTAAACATACCAACTGAAATCCATCGCATTCATGGATCTACACGTGCAGTGACAGAAAGCATCCAACACTGTTCCACACACTCCATACTAGCACTCCCACAGGTATAGCTTGGCATGAAAAGAGTAAATATAAAACATACCCAACACGCAAGCTTGTGTTTTTCACACAAAGAACATAATTCCATGTGAAATATAAAAGTTAAAATATAAACACTTGACTGTTTCCTCACAGTCTGTTTCAGCCTGGCTGTTTGGCATCCATCCTTTAGAGGCCAGAAGTTTCACAGATTGAAGTTTCAAATGCCCAGCAGACACAACAGAAGCTGGATTTTCCAAGATGCTCACTTTACAAAGACCTGATACCTTTTGATGTCAGTCTAACCTAATAATTTGTTATGATTTCCATTGCAAACCATTCTTCCAATGGAACACATAAGAATTTGGAATAGATTTTTTTAGAACTTATGCATTACTGATTGCTTGTTTCCAGGATTAGATACCATTGTATTTTTGAGATATTTGGCAGGAAATTTGTATTTACTTAACTGACAAATCATAAAATACAACCAATTCTTCTATCTCAGCCTTATCAAACCCTGATCAAATGGCAGCAAAAGTCCAGATTGTCAAGAAAACCACACTATTCCTCTCAGAGATATTCTTCATTTTCCTCTAGATACAAGAGGAAGTTTTTGCAGAACAGGTTGTAAATCTATGAAAACTGTAATGGTCAAGATCTTTGCTCACAGATTACTCAAAATAAAGACAAACACACAAGTTACAGACCTTAGCTTGCTCTGAACTTAATTTGAGAAAATCTGCTTTCAACAGCATTTGGGCAGTAGCTGCTTTTATTTGCTGCTTTATCTATTTGTGCATTGACCTTCCACAAAAAAAAGGAATTCAGTTAAATAATTTCTATAATTTCATTTGGAAAAAAATCACCATACTGTGTTCATTAACTGTTATGTCACATGTTAGTCATATTTAAAGAATTGCTAATACAAGAAGATTCCCATGGCAAGCCTTTCACCAAAGAACGATTTTAGGTAGCAAATCCTATGAGTTCTATTAGAATTTATATCCAAATTCTGAAGGCACAGGACTATCAGCATAATATCAAGATAAGAACACTGAACTCAGCAGAGCGTTTAATCAGAACACTAAAAGAATAAACAACAGCACTTATTACTTTGCATGCAACCACTCAAAAAAACCCATTAAACAAATGACTTGCATCTCATTCATTGAGTTTATACTCAACAATAGAATACCAACTGGAATAAACCTCCTATTTTCCTGTATTATTTACCTCAAGAACAAGCCAAAGCTGGTCTCCATTTTTCACATCTTTCTTATAGTACATGCCGTAGAATTTGACTACATTGGGATGATCAGAGAGAGCTTTCAAAATGTTGTACTCAGCTTCAATTTCTTCATCAATATCCTAGAGTCACAAATGAGAAATACATAGAAGTTAATAAATAATGATAGCCATTTAAAAAAAGAAACCAACACAATTCTCTGTCAATTAAAATGTGGTTTGAAACAATAGAAAGGAAAAAACAAATAGAACATGAATGTACCATTTAGAGGGCTACAAAGCCTGGTTCTGTTTACTGAATACAAACCAGTCATTTCTAAAAAATTTATTTTGTCATTACCAATTTCAGCCAATGAAAACAAGGGGTATGACAGAGCCGCTCTCAGGAGACCAGGGAGGGAACAAAGGTCCTGGAGGACAACAAGCTGTCTATGAGCCAGCAGTGTGCCCTGGGGTCCAAGGCAGCCAATGGGATCTGGGCTGCATTAGGAAAAGCATTGCCAAGAGGTTGAGGGAGGGGATCCTGACCCTCTATTCAGCCCTGGTGAGGCCACATGTGGAGGGCTGTGTCCAGTTCTGGGCTCCTCAGTATAAGAAACACATGGAACTAATGGAGTGGATCCAGAGGAGAATTATGAAGATGACGAAGGGGCTGGAGCATCTCTCTTACAAGGAAAGGCTGAGGGAGCTGGGCCAGTTCAGCCTTGAGAAGAGAGAACTGAGAGGGGACCTCAACAATATCTACAAGCGTCTGAAGGGAGGGTGTCAAGAAGACAGATTCAGGCACTTCTCAGTGATGACAAGCAATAAGATGAGAGGCAACAAACAGAAACTGAAGCACAGGAAGTTCCACCTGAATATGAGGAAGAACATCTTTTCTGCATGGGTGACAGAACACTGGAGCAGGCTGCCCAGAGAGTTTGTGGGGTGTCTGTCTCTGGAGAGATTCAAGAACTCTCCAGATATAATCCTGTGCTATGTGCTTTAGAAAGACCCTGCTTGAGCAGGGAGGTTGGACCACATGACCCTACCATTGGTCCCTTCCAATCTTAACCATTCTGTGATTTTAAGGCAAAGCCAGTGCAATCCACAATCCCAAATGCCTTGGAAAGTTACGTTACTGCTTTAGTCTTAATGGTATCCCCAGCTAGAAATAGTGCAGTTGAAGCTACCTCTCTGCCTCTCTGTGCACGAACAAGTATGATTGCAGCAGTATCTTATTCATTTGCCATCTCATTTTCTAGAATTATCTGGGAATTTTTCTCCTACTGTCATAGAAGGTAGGGACATCAATGATCTCTCTGGGTTCTCCTACTGAATTATAATAATCATGGCTTTTTGTCAGTCTCTCGTTACAGGTGTCAGGTTTCTTAGTGAGTGAGGGAAATCCCTTTGGAGGTGAAATATGAGGACAAGTTTTGCCAACACATGCACCATGAGCTGTGCAAATCCCTTCAGACCAAACATGGACGCAGGCATTAGCAGGCATTGGATGACTCAGGTAAACCCTTCCCACCTGTGCACTGGAATTGCTCATTGACGGATGATGATTAGACAGTATTTGAGTCATGCTGAGAAAATATTCAATCCCTCCTGACAACAGATAGTCAGAATACCTGCAGTCATTTTCCCCTCATTGTTCATATCTCAAAAAAAAAAAGTTAGCATACTTGTTTCAGAATTAAAACATTTTTTAATACAGTTTGCTATTTGCAACTACACAAAAAGAAATAAAAAATCCATTCTAGAAGAAGGCTCCCTTATGAACTCCACTATCCATATGAATGGATTTCATATTGATGAAAAGCATCTACTCACTGCCAAAAAACCTGTCTCAGCACAGCCAAACAGAAGTGACCATGGCAGAGAAAGGGAATGCTTTGTATTCGTAAAGAATTATGCTCTTTCTCATTCTGTTCAGCACACCTGCCCCAAGAGCACTTTGCTCACTCTTCTCTCCAATATCCAATTCCAGTTACTCACACAAGCCTTTTGCCTGGAACTTCCTCTGTCACCAGTATCATCTTTATGAATCAGGCCATTAAGCTTTCATATTAAGATTACAAGGATAAGTCTTCTCACAAGGAAGGGTTTTAGAGATCTTGTTATTGGAACAACTGAAGAACAGCAGGAATTTTCCTCTTTCAAGAAAAGGAGGAACTTGCTTTAAGGTAATTTTCCCATAAGCACAACACAGAATACAGAAAAAAAAAATACAAGGAAGGAAGAAAGAACAAAAGTACTGAAGGTGGCAGAGGATGGAAAGAGAAAGAGTGGAAGCAGGGATGAAGACAGAAAATGCATCTGGCAAAAATAAAAGAAAGAAAAAAATAGAGTCAAAAGCCAAGAAATTAAAAACAAAGCATACAATAGTTCTGACTGCCTTGGGGAAATTAAATTGGAAGAGAATTAGCCCACTGTCCTACTGTGAATTAATAGAGGTTTCTGCCTCCTGAGGGGTACTCGGATTTTACGAGATTTTTACAATCAGAACAAGAAGTTAAATGAATGGAATATTCATTCTGTGCCTACTATAAAGGAAAATCTTCCTTGGTATTTCATGAAGGAAAAAAACTTGAAATATTTGGTTTAATTTAACATATTTACCTTCATCAATATACTGTATTAGAAATGGCAGACAGAATATTTTCATCCTATATATAGGATAATTTGGCTAAGAGTTCTAAAGTAAAATGATACTTACTTATAGTTCTGAGGACAAGACTAAGAATTCTCAGTTCTGTCTTTGTATGTTCTCATTTCAACACTTTTGCTTTCCTGTTTCAGTTTCAAAAAGCTGAGCTATTATTCAGCAAAAAGAATATGTGCTCTAAAGGATTATACTGTAAGTGCTTATTTCAGTCTTATATCACCCAAGATAATGTAGGTTCCCAGCTTAATTTCAAAATATCTGTTAAACCAAACCACATTTCTTCTGCTTTGTTTCCAGTCCACCTCTCAAGTGGCACAATTCTGAAATGATCTTCAAAGAAAAAGAATTGTAAAATGTAAAGAAGAAAATACATAAAGTATCTTTTTCTTCATTGCAATGGCTCCCTCTGCAGCCATTAATAATACTTTCAGTTTAAATAAAAAGAACTCATTTATTGCTTTCGCTATATTTCCAATATAGGATTGTAATTTCAGCAGTAACATGGAGGCACAGCAGCTACTCCAAACACCCACTAAATAGGAGAGGGAAAAGAAGAATAGTGTTCTTAGAATAAAAAGGGTAATACATTTAGTTAAGAGTCAGGTCTTGGAAGTGTGATATCTACTGCATTAATCCCTTTTTTAATTAAAATAAGGAACCCGTTTTCATCAGTTATACTTTTGCCCTTCTTTAATTTCTTATATTGCATCTTTATCCATTCTATTTCTTCCATCTCCTTTACATTCTATTCCTTTTTCCTACTTATTCTCTTTCCTCTAGCATCAGCTTTACTATTTCTTTTTTCTTCCTATCATCATCGTTTAATCTTTTTCTGCAACCTCCAAAGTGTACACAACATTGAAAGTTTCACTGATTACTTCAGGAATTCCTGCCATAGCCAGCTGCCACTTAAGAATCATTCCTGAACACTTGTGAAACAGAGGAAAGCAGAAACACTTCCCGCCAAACATGCATTCAGATGAACACCAATGGCAAGGAAGTCATGCCCATTCATTGTAAGCACAAGAACCTTGTTTACAGAAAGCAACAGAGCCAAAAATAGTTTCCAACACATTTGAACTCATCAAGATCCTTATCATTTGGCTGCAAGTTTTGTTTCCTTTGGGAGAGGTATGTGGTATTGAATTGAGATGAGCACCTTTTTGTTGCTTTGAAAGCACGCTGAAATAAAAAGCAGATCAGCAAGAAACACAGCAAAGATAATGGAAGACTCTGTGCTCTCATCAACACATTTCATAGACTTTCATGTTATGGGATCATAACCTGACCCGGTGTGATGTGCAGAGGTAGAAGAGCCCTGTGTGGCTGTGCAGTACCGAAGCTGCTGGGTCCACACAGAATGACGTGTTAGCCCATCCCTGCCCAGAGGTCATGCAATGGAACACCTCACAAACCTATACTGGGAGTGCTGAAGATGAACTCAAAAGGGTCACTGAAAAAGGAACAGCTGCTTTTCCATGTTTTGTTCTCAAGAAAAATCCCAAGCCATGTGCAGCACTACTGAAGTTGATGGGATGTGCCTTTACAAACCAGACAAATGTTCTTCCTCACTCTTCGAGCATTAATCTGCCACCCAACCAATGTCAGTTACTGAGAACAAAACCATACTCCACAACTTCTTAATTCCACCTCCCAGTCACCTGGTGCTTTGTGTGTAGAGCTACTCCCTTTGCACTTTGTATTTGAAAAGATGGATCCCTCTGTGAGACCTACATATATTGGCACATTCTGAAAACACAGAATGAATAATAACAATAAAGTATGCTATTTTACTTTTGAAGTATCATTTATATGTAACTCAGCTACAAGCATGTAGTCAGATGCTTGAAGGTACAGCTTGAGCACTTAGAAGTATGTAACTTCCTTACAGGCAAGTATGTGAAAAACTAAAAAAAAAAACTAAAAAAAAACCAAAAAGCCAAAAAAACCCAAAAAAAACCCAAAAACAAACAAACAAAAATCTAAAAAAAGAAACCTTAAAAAAAAAAAGAAGGGAAGAACAGTAAAAAAATAGAATAAGCTAGGACTCCTAGTACTGGAAAGAAGAGAAAAATAAGGGGTAACAAAGTAAAAGTAACAAAGTTTAGGTATATTTCTGACTTTTACCAGAAGCAACCACTTCCAAGATCACTTATGATAAGAAAAATGCATTGATAGCTAGCCTGATACTTAGCAGGCTGAAAGAGTTTGTTTCACTGTCACTTCTAATACAAATTATCTACAAAGATTAAGAGGAAAGACTACATAAACTTAAAATTAAATAAACAAAAAACACGTAATTTAAGTAACTTACGTGAACAGGATCCAAAATTTTGACTGCTGCTTTACTGCCATTTTTCTTATTTAACACCTTGAAAACTTTTCCATATGTTCCTTTGCCAATAGTCTCAATGATTTCCCAGGTATCTGAAGGATCAGGAAAGCTATCAAATATTATTGTTTTCCCAGTCAACGGAAGCATCTCAAATGATGGCTCCTAGAAAAAAGAGATCTCAATGTTCACTCAACAAATGGTTAATAGCAACTGGCTTCCTACAAATGGGAAGAGAAATACACATTCCAGCCTCAAACACTAAAAATGTTTTTGCATAGAGTGCATGCAGAGATAGCATAATGAACACTAAATGCTGCACCTGAATTTCCCTTCATTTGTTGTTGCATTAAGCACACAATATCAAATGAAGTTACGTGCAATCAACACAATATCAAATGAAGGGGAATTCAAACATTAATTTGAACCAAATTCAAGCTTGAGTGAAACCAGTGGAAGCTTTCCCATGCACTTCAATGAACATACATTGTCACTCTAGGATCTTTAGAGGGATGGGGAAATGACAGTGAAGTTCATAAAATCCCAAAGAATGTGGGTCCATTACCAAGAATCAGGCAAATGGTGGGGGGGAGGAACCCACAAAACATCTTAAATAGTAGCATTAAGTTCATTCAAACTCTTACACTGAACAATCATTTTTATAAGCTTACTCTCAGCATTTGAATTATGACATAGATCTCAAAAGGCCAAACAAATCAAAGTGACAGATCTTTTCACAATACTGTGGTCTTCTGCCAGTCAAGCACTCAGAGGCATGGAGAACATGTTTACCAATGTACACCCATTAACAACTGGTTTACACGTTGTAAAGAAAACATCTTTACAATGATTGAATTGTATCCATCACTGACCAGGTCACACCAACACCCTGGTCCTGATGGATAAAACTCACTTCCACCAGGAAACCTGCAGCAGTCTGTTGTGTACTGGGTACTGCAACCAGTACTGGCCCAGATCCTTGATTTCACAAAATCACCCAATTTTACATGATACAATGAAACCTCCCTTAACTCCAGGCTACGGTCAAAATAAAGATCAAGATCCAGAGACATACAGCTGTAATAAGCAAATCCTCAGTTTTCCATTCCAGATTAAAAATTTGCTTCTTTCTTCTGTCCTATGGGATTCACACAGATTCAACTCAGTCAGGACACTGACTGCAGTCTCTTCCTAAGGCATCACCTTTTTCATTACCTTATGCCTAGTCTTTATCCATACCTTGGGAACTTCATCACTTTCAGGCAAAGCCATTTCTTCCCACACCCCCCCCGCCC